>JARHVA010005430.1:905000-1037500 GCA_037957365.1 Torreya grandis
ATCCATTGGGGTCTAAATATTGATAGTCATGTAGACATCTTTAACATTCCTATGGATGTCAATTAGTGGGTATGCAGACATCAAAATTGGGCCTCATGAAATAGTCATTTTATTTTAATTGGTAGGTCTAAATAAATCCAATGGTATATATTACATAATTCATCTTTATATGATGGTGTTTTATGATTCAAAGGGTCAAAGAGATTGAGAGGCCACCACATGGCATAAGCATGTAAAGTAGTAGGCTGACAAAAGGATCTTTAGATCAATGTGTGGTTGAAAAGTAGCATGAGCATGTTCAAGATGAAATATGATAGATGAAGAATATTTAATCTTGAAAATTAGGATCAATGATGAGTAAGGAGTGGTTTGGCACTAGGACAAATCTCTAACATATTGATCTGATTGATCTTATTGCATTGATGTTAGAACCCAGCTCAAAAAAACTTGATCCCACCATTATAACCATAATGGAGCATCAATGAGGGAATATGTAGCTATAAAACCACTCAAGGTGACCTGGATCAATCAAATTATTTGAATGAACATAATTTATAGAATTAATTGTAACTGGTTACAAACATTTGGACTGATTGATTCTCTTTTTCAGTGTTAAAGCTCCCTTTTTCTTTCTTCATTTCTCTATAAATATAACTCTTGAGCTATTTTAAAATAGTTCCACTCCATATATGGTGAATCCCTACTGAACTAATGTCATATTTTACCTTTTAATGGAAATCTGATTTTGATTTCTTGAACAATTATCTAAATGTGCAAGTGATGTATGGTGATGTAATGTGATTATTATCTATTCTTTCTTCCCTTATCCTTTCATGTTTGTGTAATATTTCCTATTATAATAGGTCATATGAAGTGTTTTCAAGTGTATGAGACTATCTTTTAAGTGTACAAAGAGCCTTAGTTACTTCAACTAGCCTATGGTTCACTTACCTTGGATAGCTCTCATGCAGCTCAACTCCATATTAAAATACTCATGTTAAAATCTATATGACTTGGAGTTTAGTTTGTGTGACTTATTTCTTAGTGTAGGAAAGTATGATGGTCATATGGAACACATCTTGGTGTATCACCCCCTTATATTAGGTTTATTTCATGCAATGTATAACTCTTTTCCCCCATAAGTGATTAGTTAAGTAGGTGTGAGCATTTCAATATACATTCAAGGATCTAGACCTTAAATTTAAAGGCTCATTTACAATATAGGTGCACCCATAAACATATAAATGTTCCCATGTTTCCAAAATTTGGAAGAGTATTGAACACCTTCTTCTAGGGTGAAATATTTGGTGACAATAGTTTTGGCATGCCTAGTGGGACACATTGTCTTCAAGATAACTTGTCAAGGTGAATGCTAGTCTTAGCAACATTAGATTGAAATTCATGTATTACTCAAAATTTGGTGACTTATTCAAGGTAAATATGGTTTCTTATTCTTGGTTACTCCTTCAAGGTCTAAGTGAGTGGAAATATTGTTGGTGTGTCTTTCTTCTAATCATCTTATGGAAGTGAAAAACCTAGTACCAATGATGACTCAAAATGATAATTTCTAGTCATAATCAGTATAGGTATATTTAGTTTAAGTTTTGATCAGTTTTTACATTTCTTTTTATGCATGAGGTTGACATGAAAAACTATGGTGAATATGCCTACCATGGACCTCCTTACTAGCCTTATTATGAACCACAATATATTCCCCAATAGTATTATCAAATTGGCTATAAGTCTTATGAGCCATGATAACCCTATAATAATGCATCTTCCCCCCATACATACACCAAGTTATTAGACAACCCTATGAGGAAGGCTACCAAGATACCTATCAAGAAATGCCTCCCTATTAGTCCCAATGTGAGCCCTATCAACCATACCATGATACCATGAACCTCAAGAGTACTCATATGAGTCTTACCATGAGGAATCAAATGTTACATGGATTTTACACAAAGTTATTACAAGGAAAGATATATATATTCCTAAAAATTAAAGTGAAACAAAATGAAGCTAGTCTTGATCCCCATCACTACCCTCCTCCTCCTTCACTCTTTCCATCCTATATCAAATCCTTGTTGGAATCCATACCACAACTACTATATATTGAAGACATAATGAGTACATGGGATGATGAATATGATGTGCTCCCTGGTATTCTCATGAAATGGTTGAGAAGTACTACTTAAGGTTACATGTAAATTTTATGGATGTTTAAATATCTATAAAATACTCTATGAAATCAAAGAACAAATGGAATTGGAAAAGAAGCACCTTTAATTATCAATATATATGCTAAGTATGTGGGAGGATAAAGAGCTAAAAAATTAAAATTTTGTTATTGAAGAATTTTAAGAAAGTTATTGGCAAGATGTAACTCCTGCTTATATAGATGCTTGTTCTTCTAACCAACTTAAGAAATCACTTCCATATGAGCTTGCTAGTGTATTCCTCTTTATTGAATCCAGTAATAAGCTTTCTCCTTCACCTCACACTCCATCCCCATTAATCATCTCCCAATCAAATCTCATCCTTCCACTACATCTCATATTTTGGTTCCTTCACATGAGCCCATCTTGAGGGAAGCAAGTGAAGGGGAAAAAATCCAAGCTAAGGCTGACCAAAAAGATGTCATGAATGACTATGAGGAGGATATAACCAGAGGGACTCCCCTTAATGACCATAAGTGCAACTCTACCTTCTTGGATGAATAAAAACACATTGAAGATCCTATAATAGATATTAGTGTAGAGTTCAATATGGAAGAGGAATATATTGAATAATTTTTTGTAGCTATCCATGAAGAATGTGGCCAAGACTTGAAGAAAGAGGAATTTAAAGAATACTCCATGTCTAATTAGTTAGTTTTGGATAACCATCTCAAATATAAAGAAGAAGGTCAAGTCACTCCTCAATAAGTTTTAGTCCTAAGAGAGTCTCATGAGACCAAGATAGATGAAAGAACTCTTGAAGAAGACACTCATGAGGTGGATGAAAATGAATTATGGAAAAATTATTATTTCATATGTCATGAGTCTGATCAGATCAATAAGGTTACTCCTCCCAGGAAGCCTGCATCTAATTTGGATAATTCCTCTAAAAAGCATTTTGATGATTTCCCTAATAAGTGTAGAGAAAGTTCTTATGTTGTGAATGAAGAGGAACTATGGTAAAATCTCAATGTCATATGCAAAGAGATTGGCAAGTTGGGTAAGTTCCTTTTTTATCCAAGAGATTCTATATCTAATGACAAGGTTTCTAACAATACTAATGATCATGTTGACAAGTATTCCATCAATCATAAAGATGAAGGTTATTTTGTTGATCAATAATCTGTTGTCATAAAGTAATTTGATGATGCTAGTTTCTAAGAGATTGTAGACATGGAAAGTGAGGTCAAGGTAGAGGTTGAGGTTACTCAATAATAATTAAGAGACCCACCTGATATTGAGACACATTAAGAGATATGGTAACATGAAGAACATAATCTTAATGCTCCCAAACATCAAGTGCAATCTATCAAGGAAAAAATCAAGTTTGAGAGGACTACCATATTTTCAAACTTGTATATTAAGGGCCAAGTACTTTAGAAGGTGTAGAAAAAGCCTTCCATGGAGGACAAATATGATTTCAACTAAAAATTAAGATCTTTCAAGAACTTAAATATATTTCCAAGGTCAAACATGTGAGAAGGAGGATAATGACCAAGCTTAGGTGGACTATGCAAAGCTCCTCAATGATTTTAAAGAACTTGTAGCTGAAGAGAAACACAATCTGATTAAGGATACTATGGGAAAAAAAGAAAGACTTATTCAACCATTATTGAAGGTTATAGTTGAAGAACCATATGAGAAAGTTGAGACTATTTGGATGTAAGAAGATTTAATTTCCATAGTTAACCTATTTAGAGATGTTTGGTTCTCAGTAAATATCATGCTAATGAATTTGGAAAACACCAAGAAGAAGATGAAGGCATTAATGTCAAGGATCAAAATGTTATATGTCTCATTAAAATATTCATGTCATAAATCAAGAGAGGTTTCAATCTTCCCATTTTATCCTATAGGAATTTGTCATCTTAGGTTAGTTACTGCTTAGGTCTATTTGTTTAGGTGTGTATTTCCTTTCTTGTTGTGTTATGTTCAATAAGTGATCATGAAGCATGGATGTGTTTTTACTTGGTTCTTGTCTTATCTGTTTCTTATTCTTTATCTTTCCTTGTGTTTTTTGTGTTGTTAAAGGAAATTTGTATGTCAAACTTGCTATACATGTGACTCCATATCCCAATGAATAGGATTAGGCAACTGGTCATGGCATAAAAAGCATGCCTTCCCTAGGAAATATATAAGAATGTTGACCATTTTTCCCATAGGCCAAAATGGTTCAACCCCCTATAGTCAAAATATTATATAAGGGCTTTTTATAATGTCATATAGTATGTTTCATCTCAATTAATGTCATTTCATATTTCATTCTAGCTTTGGTAATATTCTGGCTTGGTCCTTTTGTCATTTTGTGTCTTAGTGATCATTATTTTTTAGTCATAGATACAAGTATCAAGTTTTCATGGTGCTGAATAGTTGTAGGAATAGGTCTAAAATAGCCTAAGTTTACACTTAGGAAATATTTCAACTTTTTCCTAAGTGTTAGAGCATTCAGAGTTTTCTCAAAGAAATTGTTCCACACAAATCCCACAAAAAAAGTATAAGGCATAATTCCCTTAGCTAAATTTTTACACTTTATTTGGCTAAGTGTTGGAATTATTTTAGGAAATTTATTTTGGGTTTTTTAGCTAAGTGTTGGGAATTGTTTCAAACATTTTATACAAAACAAAAGGCCTGAAGACACAAATTATTGTGGATATTTTTTCCACACTAAAATGCTAGATATCATTTCTTTTAGGAAAATTGTCTAGAAAAATTTCTTGAAGGGTCATTCTTTAGCAAAGTATCCTTATACAAAAGTTTTGAAGGGTCATGTTTTTAGAAAAGTTTCTTATACAAAATTTATGAAGGGTCACAAATGTCATTTAAAATTAAAAATACCAAAGATAAAAAAACTAAAAAGTTGTAAAAAGGCATGAATTCTTTTGGGAAAAGTATCTAGGACAATTTTCCAAAAGGTAGAATTGTTTTAGAGAATTTATTCTGATGTAAAAGACTAAGTATGAATTCTTTCAGGGAAAGTTACCAAGTAAAAATATTGAAGGCATGAATTATTTTTGACATTTTTTAAAGTCAAAAGGTCTATAGAGAGAGGCAAGGATATAATTCTCTTTGACAATTTGTCTATATAAAAAAGCCTAATGAGCTGAATTATTTTAAGAAAAATGTTTTGTGAAAAAGCTAAGTATGATTTTTTTTTGGAAAATTATCCCATAATAATTTCCCTAAAGGCAAAATTATATCAAACATTCTGTCCATAAAAAATTCCTAAAGACCAATTCCTTTTGAGGAATTGTCTTGGCATAAAACCCACAATAGATTTCTCATATAAAAAGCCCAAGGAAAATGGTCCACAATAAAATGCTAAAACACAAAGTCTGAAAGAATTATTTTCTATGGGTAAAATGCATTGACCAATTTATTTCAACAAAGTTAATATAATAGGGTGGTGACAAGTGTACAAATGTCAAAATCAACCTTAGTAGCCATCCATTGAGATCCAAAGATTGATGGTTGTGCAAACATCTTTAACATTCCTATAGATATCAATTGATGGGTATGAAGATATCAAAATTAGGCCTCATGAAATAGTTATTTGAGTTCAAATGATGGGTATAGACAAATCTGATAGTTTACATTACATCATTCATCTTGATCTAATGTTGTGAGATGATTAAAATGGTCAAGGAGTTAGAGAGGCCACCATATGGTGTAATCACATAAAGCAGAGGATGACAGTAGGATCTTGAGATCAATGCATGATTGATAAGTTGAATGAGTACATTTAAGGTGATATATGATTAATGGAGAATTTTTAATTATGAAAATTAGCATCAATGATGATTAAGGAGTGGTTTCGCACTGGGACAAAGTGTTAAAACATTGATATAATTGATCTAACTGCATCGATTCTAGAACCCAACACAAAACAACTTGATCCCATCATTATAACCATTGGGGAGCATCAATGAGGGACTTTGTAACTATAAAACCACTTAAGATGACCTAGATCAATCAAATGGTCTAAATGAGCATAATTTGTAAAAGTAGTTCTAATTACAATTCAAACATTTGAGCTGATTGATTCCCCTTTTCAGTGCCAAATCTCCCTTTCTCTTGATTCCTTTCTTTTATAAATATATCTCTTGAGCTATTTTAAAATAGTTTCACTCCATTTATGGTGAAGCCCTACTAGACTAATGTCATATTTTACCTTTGAACATTAACTCAAATTTGATTTTGAGTTCTTGATCAATTGTCTAAGTGTGCAAGTGATGTATGGTGATGCAAAGTGGTTATTATCTATCATTTCCCCCCTTATCCTTTCATGTTTGTGAAATATTTCCAATTATAATAGGTCATATTAAGTGTTGTCAAGTGTATGAGCCTATCTTTTAATTGTACAATGAGCCTTAGTGCCTGCAACTAGCCTATGGTTCACTTACCTGAGATATTCCTTGTGAATATCACCTCCATATTGAAATACTCATGTTAGAATCCATAGGACTTAGAGTTTAGTTTGTGTGTCTTGTTTCTTAGTGAAAGAAAGTATGATGGCCATATGGAACACATCTTGGTTTATCACCCCCTTAGATTAGGTTCATTTCATGCAAATTCTAACTCTTTTCCCCTATAAGCAATTAGTTAAGCAGGTGTGAGCATTTCAAGATACATTCAGGGAGATATCCCTAAAATCTAGATGTTCATTTCCAATATAGGTACACCCACATACATGGAAATGTTCCCATGTTACCCAAATCTAGAAGAGGCTTGAACACCCTCTTCTAGAGTGAATTTTTTTGTGACAACATTTACAAAAATGGATTTTACATTGATAATAAAGTAAGAAAAGTTTCAGAGATTTAAACTCATCAATAGTTGAACAATTAGAGATTTTAGTGTTTTACCTCTCTTTCCTTAGCCTGGAAAACTAAAAATTATTAAAATAAGTTTATATTAGTGAAATATTTATGAATATAAGTGTTATTACTATGTTAATTAGGTTTTAAAAATATTTTAGAACTTGAATAAAATAAATACCTATTGATGTAATTTATTAAATCTTAGACTTAAACTACTTTCAAAATAATGTAAATTTTTTGGGTCGATGGTGAATTTTTTTATTATCATTAACTACAAATAAAATTGATCTTATTTCAAAATGATTTTAAGAGAATTTTCTAGTAAATTTAAAATCTTGTTAAAGCCATCTATAAATTTTAGGTGATTTATAGCATATTTTTGTAGTATTTTTTTTAAATGACTTAATCATATTTTATCTAGCTTTGAAAATGTGATCAAATTATCAAAATACTTTATGGGTTTCCCTATGTATTAATTGAAGGGGCTTATGTACAAAATTTATCAACATCAAATGATTTGAAAAATATTTATTTAACTATTGTTTAATTTTTTGAATTTTTTACTGTGTATTTTAATTAATAAAATTGATCAGTGATTAATAAACACTCTTGATATCTTAGGAAATGAATTTTAGTTGTTATTTTGAATTATTGGTCATAGACAAATTTTATTTTGATAGTGTTTTAGTTACACTATGTTAGGTTTAGGAAATATATTTGTTAATTATAGGATTTGAGTGTTTACTTATAATAGACCTAGTATTAACTTGCTCAAACTTGGGGAGTCTAACTAGGCCCTAGATATGTAAGGGTGTCTATTTTTAAACCTAATGAGGACTAATTATGTGCGGGATAGTAAGTGTCCATAATGTTATTATGGCGGTGACTATGAGAGCTAAAATTATGGGGTTATGTGGTGAGGGATAATTTCCATCACAGTTAGGACTAACACTCATTCTTTATATTGGGTGAACTATAGCCATTCCTAATTATAATTATAAAGGTGTGCATAATTTAATATGTAGGAATATCAAGGAGTGGGTTTGGGTAGTAGCAACTAATATTTAGGGTAATTTCCCTTATGAATTAAGCATACTTACCTACCTTATTAACTATGTAGGATGTAAATATAATTGGTATGTGTCCCTAATAATATAATTGGGTGATAATCTAAGTTAGTGGCCATAATTTTACTATGATGGTGACTATAAAAGATAATATTATGAGTTTATGTGGTGAAGGACAATTGTTTTTATAATTAGGACTAACACTATGTATAAACACAATATTTTTAATTTTTTTCATTTTTTATGATTTATATCTTATAGGAACCTATCAGGATTTAATATATTTGAGTGAATAACTTAAATGGTACATTGAGAAAGGGGTGCATAGACCTTTGGTGCTTTACAAGATTATTGGTTAACTCTATCATACCTAAACTGATTACAAATCCCACTTATCCAACCAAACAAGTAAATAAACCCCATTTATCCAATTCCCTAAGTAATCATCCTTTCACATATCACATATCTAAAAAAATACCTAATTTCCTACTAATTTAGCATGGTCAACCCTATTGTGAATGTTATGCCACATGTTATAGATTTAGGTTGACCTAGTCAACCTTGTTTGAGGCCTAATGATATTTTTTCTAAATGGGGTCATGTAGGACAACCTTCTTAGATAAAATTTTAAAAGTGTTTGGAATTATCCATTGCTTAAAATAAGACCTTAATTTCAATCTACTAGACATGAACATTAATTTTCACTTTATTACAACTCATAATTGTATTAGACATGCATTTGAAGGAGCCATTACTTATGATTTTCCTTAGAAGGAAGATATTTTATCTTGTGGAAAGTCTTAGATGTAAATTAGGAGTATTTTATCCAAGAACTTTGTCTATAGTATGATCCATATAAAGCCACATAAATATATTACAAATCATCATTGGCCAAGGGGAGATTGAGACTTGATAGGTTCACTCAAAGGTAAGTATCTCTAAATTTTGTTATTTAATTTGATATATTGATATTGAAAAAAATAATACATTTTAAAAATCCTTGATTAGATTGTCTACACACTTAAAATTAGTGTAGTTATAGGGTATTATAGGATTTCCATCTTCCATCTTAGGTGATATAGGCCTCCATTTTCCTACCATGATCCCTTATTTGGTTTATTTTTTTTAAACCACCCCCTTTGTTTTATACGATTTTATAACACTAGATTAGTTTTATTTCATGTATTTAAACTTATCTAGGGTTATTTCTTAGTGTTATTTGTCTAGAGGCTTTAGAACCCTCTCCTTGAATGTTTTTTGATAAGTTATCTCTTAGTTATGTTTAGTAGATATAATTTGGTCATGATCCTAATATAAAAAGTATTACAATAGATGTTAGTGAATTACCTTATCTAATCTTGGATTTAATAAGTATGATAATTTGTAGGTTTCTCTTATTTTTTTGCATAGATATTGGTGAACTTGATATGAATCTGACCCTTGATTTTCAAAAGAATTATTTATAGTAAACTAGGTCATGCTAGTTGACCTAACTTTATTATATGTTTGTAGATTCTAGATCTATAATCAAATAGGTCATGTTTTTCAACCCAATTTTGAAATCAACTAGGATGAATTGGTTGATCTAGTTTTATTATCTTTATATAAATTCTAGATATACAATCATCTAGGTCATGCTAATCAACCTAGTTCATTTCCTATATATTTTATAATTTAATCTTAGAAAACTAGGTCATGGTGGTCGATCCAATTCATTTTTAGCTAATTTCATTTCTTGGTCTCAAAAAACTAAGTCAACCTAGTTATATTACTCAAATTCATTCTAGCCATCTTATTACTTCAATTTTTTTAATTATATAAATTTTCCATTTCTATTTTTCATTAAAATTAATTACTACTCCAAATTTCATTCTATTCTTGCTAGTTTTTAGTTCTATTAAATATATATCACATAATTAATTAAGTTGGCATGGCCACCTTAGTTCTATGTTTGATTGTATTTCTAACAAAATAAGTCAACTTGGATGACCTTGTTTATTTTGGAATGTTTTTACAATAGGCTATGTTGACCAATATAGACCTTATTCTATTCATTTGCTCAACTAGATTTTCATGGTGGACTTTGTTCTGTGTTTTAATCTCTACATAAACAAGGCAATTCACTTTTTTCATAGTAATTAATATCATTTTTGTATACACATAATATTTTCATTATTTTATTAATTACTAATGCTTTACATCTTGTAAGAACCCGTCATGACTCAATCTCTCTGAGTGCATGCCTTAAGGGTGCACCAAAAAAAGGGTGGGTAGACATTTAGTGCTTCATAAGATTATTGTCCCTTATTTCCATATTATTCCCTTAAAACCTTTCCCTAATCTATCTCTCCTTCCTTGCACATTCTTATAGTATTTTCCTCTTTTTATCCTTCTTTCCCTTATTTAGTACCCTTTTTACCTATTCAATAAGCTAGGTCGACCTAGTTGACCTAGCATAGTCTAGGGTCACTTTAGCTCTTTAGGCCCAGTTTCCATCTGGCCAACCTAGCATAAACTTTAGGCATTAGCCTAATAATGTGCTATGTCAACCTGATCAACCTATCATATCCAATATGTCTGAGTGATTTTTAGGATAGATACTCCTATATATATATATATATATATATATATAAGTTCATTTTAGTCATTTCCATATAAAGGTAATCAGGAGTTATTATTTGCTCATGCTTCTTCACAATCTACTCTTCCACCATTCTACCTGAGGAGTATTAGCTTAGGTTTCTTATTTGGAAACCTTTATTCTTATGGATAGGTCTTGGATGCTTTGGCCTAAAAATTTTATCCTTATGAACCAAAAAAACCTCTTGCAAAGCCCCATCATCTAAGGGAGAGATTGAGTCATGACAGGTTCACATTCAAGTAAGTATATTCTAACTTTATTCTCCTCTCTTTTAGTAGATATAAAAAACATAAGTGTTGGCTCGATTAATATTAATCCTCATATTCCATGTATTAGAGTGTTACTCATACTTGCTTTACTTGAAGTTACATGTACATGTATTTTATTGCTTTACATCTGACCCCCACTTTATGCCACAAGCTTTGGTGAGCACTAGATTAGTTTACTTTTCTTATTATTAGATTAATTTACTTTCTTGTTTATTATCATAAGTGAATATAGAAACCATAGGAATATTTTATGGTTTTTGTGTGATTGTGTTAGACTATAAGATTTAGAACATTGCCTATCATGATGTGTTGAGATAAATAATACAAGTGATCCCCTAATTAGGTCTAGTGGATCCTCATATTGGTCATGCTCTCACTTAATAACTGTGTTCCCCAATTAGAAGTGTATGCGTGATCTATCTTATCCAATCTAGGATTGATTCATACATGCCATGTAATTTTGATTACATACATTATGGTGAACCTAACATGAATCATATCCCACCAATGGTTCGATCATCTTCATGGTTCTATTTTTATCTCTTTCTTATCAGTGTTAGTATTCACTTTGGCTTCACCTTCATTACATTCTGGTGAACTCAACATGAATCAAACCCTTATAGATTTTATTTCACTTTTTTTTTTAATATTTTATATCATATGTTTTGACTTGATAGATTGATTCTCTTGACCCAACTATTTTTCTCTATGTGTAGGAACAGGCAACTAGATCAACTAGCTTAACCCAACATAGGTTTCTAGTACTTTTTATACTTTCTCTTCAGCCTACTAGGTCAACCAGGTTAACCTATCACATTTCTTTATAGAAAGTTCTTATTTAGGATTCATAGTGCAGGTTCCAAATTCTAGACTTCTAGATTTTTATTCAAGTAAACTAGGTTGACCAACTTGACTTAACACATTTCCAGACACCTAGTTTAGTCTACTAGGTCAACCAGGTCAACTTAGTACACTTTTTCAAATTTTGCATTAGGTTCCTATCTCACTTGGTCAACTAGCTCAACCTATCTCTATAGATTGGATCAGTTCTCTCTAAGGTTATAGGTCAATTATCTATTCTATTTTCATCTCCAAAATACCAAGGTTAATTTTTATTTATCTATTTCTACTCTACTTTGTACTTTTCTTTCAAAATTGTAATTTGTTTATATGTAACAATTAGATTAGCTGGCATTAGTTCAATTTATTATGTATTTCATTTCAATATCTACTTTTCTAGAATAGTTATAGGCATAACTTATTTCATTTCTCATCTTATTAGTAATCCTTTCCCTTTCCCTATCTACTATGCTACATTGACCAGATCGACTCTACACTATTCCAAACTTTTTTTGCTACTTATGTTCACTACACTAGGTCAACATGGTCCACTTAGTAGAGTCTATAAGTCCAATTTTTCCACTAGGTCAACCTGGTCGACCTTGCTTTGTTTTTATTCTTCCCCTACTTTTAAGCTTGTTTCTTCATCCTTTTCCATCTGCATCTTGTTCATTTTTCTTTGATCAAAATGATGTCCCCTATAAAAATATTTTTGGATATACTTAATCCATTTAGATCTTATATGGGATTTTCATTTCTCCCTTTCTTTATCTCCCAAGAGCACCATTACTCTTTGGGCACCTATTATCCTCCATCATCTACAAATTGCAACATGGTTCAAATAACACCTCAAGTTGAGGTTGATGGGTTGAATCCTTTTTCACCTACCAATAACCTTCTCAAAATCTTAAAACTAATGTGGGAGTGATTGAATCAAATTTATTTAATAATCCCACTAATAACTCTTCTTCTAATATTCCCTCCAATACCAATTTGGGAAATTTTTCTTCCAACACCAACCTACCACCTGATACAACTCAATTATTAGCCCAAGTGATTCAACAAATGAACATTATGCAAAACTCTAATCGAAATCAAATGATCCAAATTCAATAACATTTGATCAATGTGGCTAATCAACCTCCCATCCTCAATCCTCAAGCTAATACTAATTACATTCCTCCACCTCTTAGAGATGCCTTAGGTAACATTATTCCTCAACCAATAATGAATAAAAAAATGTGTCAAACTATCCAAAATGAGCCTTTATCTCCCTTAATTATATCTATTTATATTGGTAACATATCACCAACTATTAAATATGATGGGACTAAAGACCCTACCTCATTTATTAAAGCTTTTGGTAATCTCTACAAATAGTGGATCCAAAATAATAAATTTTCCACTAATAAAATATTATTCAAATCCTTCACTGGTGATGTATTAGAATGGTATAATCAATTACCTCAACATTCTATTTGTCAACTTGAATATTTGGTCAATCCTTTAGTTAAAGATTCTCAGCATAATGATCTTCCTGAAAACTATCTTAGCCATTTCATAAATTCTAAACAATCTCCTAATGAATTGGCTCATGAATTTATTAAAATATGGAAATTCTTAACTCATAAATCTGATCATAATATGTCTGATGATAACCTATTCAAACTCTTTATCATATTTTTAACTCCTACTCTTTAACACAAAGTTTGAACTTTTGCTCTTTAAACTCTTAATCAAGATCTTGAACAAGATAAATGGCAAGATTTTCTTAAGAATCAATTCTAACATAATTCTAAAATCCTTAAAGGATCTTTACAAACATCAAATGCTATCACTATTAATACTTCTCAAAAGATATTTGGTGTTACCAAAAGTGACGTTCCTTCATTATATCATATGCTTGTTTCGATTAATCAAATGAGACAATTTTTACCTCTTTCTAAACATTTAATATATCCTAATGCTCCTCCTAAATGGTATGATCCCAATCTCTTTTTTTGGTTTCATGCCAATGTTTTACATTCTCATGAGTCTTGTAGAGGGCTTGTTAAATGTGTTATTTCATAAATTATTGGTGATTCATTCAACCATGAAACCATGATTAAGCACCATCATCAAGAATACACTAATGATTTTCAAAAATTACAACCCTCTAAAGACTCTACATCTAATAATAATAAAAAAGATTCTTCCCATAATCAATGAAATTCTAAGGATTTTTATGTAATTGATGTTGATTATGATCAATCCCTTAAAAACTCTTAATACATCAATACGGCTAAGGTTAATTATCATAGGAAGCTAGTGCATAAAGATCCTATGACCAAGCCTAAGAAACCTTCTTTGGAAGAAAAAATTCTTAAAGATACTACCACTATCAATATTGTTTCAAAAGCACTTGAGGAACAACTTCCTCCTTCTGATCCTCTAACCACATCTATTCCTCCAAAGTATAATTTTCCTTCTTATAAACCTCATGGTTCTTCTTCTAAATCACATTGGAATTTCCTAGAAGAAATTAACTATATGACATGTAAAATTCCTCTCATGGAATTGATTCACACTTCACCTTATCATCATAAATTCCTTATGCAATAACTCCAAGAGATTGGAGACCCATCTTATTTAGATGAAGAATCACCTTCTATTGATTCTCAATCAGAAAACATTAATACTATTGAATCTATGTGTCCTTCTTCCAAATCTTCTATTGAATTCCTAAAGAGGACATGATTAATGATGAAATCATATTTCACATTGATGATCCATCTCTTTTCATCAAGATAGCCATTAATATCACCGTTATTCAAAAATTTCTAGTTGATGAATGGTTTTGTATTAATGAGACTTCTTTATGGCTTTTACAACAACTTGGTTATAACAAAAGTCATCTTAAACAAACCTATCTTACTTGTCACTCTTTTGATAAGACTAATAAAAATCCACTTGGTTGTATATGGCTTCCATTAACCATTAGTATTAAGACCATGTAAACCAAACTCATGGTACTTAATCTTCATTTATCCTATAACATACTCCTCATCCATCCATGGACTCATTGAATGAGGGCCATTGTTTTTTCTAGTAGTCAATGTATTAAATTTTTACATAATGGAAAATGTTATAAGCATGAAGTCGATCCCAACCCATGGAGTATCCAATTTCCTAATCATAAATCACAATATTGTGTTCCCATGATTCCTAAAATCAATAGTGCTCCTCCGCCTAAGTTCATGAATATGAATCTTGATTTACATGTTATTTTTATGGATTCTGATGATGATGAGCCCAATGAATTACAACACAATTTCAATACTAAGAAATTGCCTTTGTATATTTTGAAATGGCTTCCACCTTCCCTCTTACCTAGAGATCATACCATTCCTCTCATAGATGAGATTACTGATCTTCCTCCTCCATGCAATGCTGAAGACCCATATTTACCTCAAGATGCTTTTGCTTGCAATCAATTTAGAGTGACTAAGCTATTTTAAGACCCTCTCATCATAACTCCTCAAACATTCAATAATCTTGGGATTTCAAAATCTAAATATCCTCTTGAATCCCAATAATGCATAATTTCTCACACATATGATGACAACTATATCATGGCCCAAGCTTAATCTAGAGACTTGGATGTCTTACATTATCAAAATATCTTATCTCAAATTCATGATTTCAACAAGGATTTACATACCATTTGTGTAGCTCATAACTTAGAACATAAGGCTTAGTGGTAAATAAAATCATGCCTTTTGCCCTCCAAAAGTGATTTCATATTTTTTACCTTCTTTAGATTCTCTAATTGAATATAATTCTTCTCCCATCATCTCTCCATCAACCTTTTCTACTCCATCTATTTCTTCTACTCTTAAAATCACACTTGATGCCACAACAAACATTTTCAATTGAATACATTTCGAATATGATCAACATGGCAATAAAATTTTACATGTAGAAGTAGATGTCAAATATTATGGTCCTCTTCCTACCTTACCTAATGATGAATCTATTTTATAGTTGTTTTATGCTCAAGAAACATAGCTCCTATGGCAACATCATAAAATTGGACATTTTAAAAATAAAACTCCTTGCTTCAATGACTTTGTCACTATCATTGATCCTAAATATAATCCAATCTCATCTTACCCAATGCACCTACCACTTTCAAGATGGTAATGCCATGCTTATTGAAGAAATAATTCATATCGACTATGGTAATCCCTCTTGTCCTCAATAAATCATAGTTTTCAAAGAACTTTCAACTTTCAAACATGATAATTTTAGGCTATTTTTAATAAGTATCAAGAGGCATTCACATGGTCTTACCAAGATATGCCTAGCATTGACCATAGCATAGTGGTCCATAACATCATTACCTATCCTGATGCTAAACCTATGCATCTAAAACAACACAAGTTTCCTCTTGAGGTTACCAACTTATGCCATAAATAAATAATCAAACTTTATGATGCTAAATTTATTAAACCTATGGATTATTTAGAATGTGTTTCCAATATTGTTCCTGTTAGGAAGGTCACCATGGTCATTTATATTTGCATTTATTTTTGCAATCTTAATCTTACTTGTCCTAAATATAACTTTCCTTTGTCTTTAATAGATGCCATTGTCAATTCCATGGTTGGATATGAAATTTTATCTCTTATGGATGGCTTTTTGGGATATAATTAGATTCATATCACTCTCAAAGAACAACATAAGAATACTTTCACCATAGAATGGGGCACCCATTATTACGTTAAAATTCCCTTTAGTCTCAAAAATGCTAGAGCTACTTACTAACATACTATGACTCATATCTTTCTTGATCTCATCCTTGAAATTGTTGAAACATATGTGGATGATATTATCACTAAATCCAAGCATCACACAAATAATCTTTTTAATCTTGCCATCATCTTTGATCATCTGATCAAATATAAAGTTAGACTTAATCCTTTCAAATGTGTTTTCAGAGTTACATCTGGTAAATTGTTAAGATTATTAGTCTCTCTCCATGGCATTAATGTTTATCCAAACAAGATTAATGATATTATCAACATACCTATCCCTCATTTTATTCCTAAAATTTATACCTATTTAGGCATGCTTTAAGAAATTAGATGATTTAATCCTGAGATGGAGTATTGAATTCACTCCATCAATTCCCTTCTCAAGAAAGGTATAGCTTTGGAATGGACATATCTATGTCAAAAATAATTTAACAACATGAAACACCTAAAATGATATAGGTAAGAAGTATGCCATCTATTATATTAACTAAGGCCTCATCGATTATGAAACATGTTATACCAAAGTTGAGTGTGATGCCTCGTTATCTATTTTACAACTGAAAAGCTTCATCACTACATGCTTTACCAAACCACCTATGTCATTGTTCATTTTGACCCCCTTCATCACTTCTTCTCTAAATCATTTCTTATAGGAGATAGAATTGGAATGTGGATGGTTTTAATTATTGAATTTGATCTTCACATCATCACACAAAAAGTTGTCAAAGGGCAAGTCATAGCTGACCAACTTGCCATGACTCCCATTCTAGCCACTTCTTCATTTTAAGATGACCTTCCCAATGACAATATTCTTTACATTGAAGGTCTTAATCAAGAAATTTCTCTTAAAGATTATTTTCACATCTTACTAGAGATCTTGAAGCCAATCAATATAATGAACTTTCCACTCCATCCAATACTACCAAACCAAAATTAGTTATCAAGGAGCTCCCTGAAATCAACATTGACTTTCATGAGGATACTTAGAGACTTCACTTTGATGGTGCTAAATTCCTTTAAGGAGTCAGGGTAGGTTGCATTCTCACTAGTCCTCTTGGTAAAATAATTACTTTATATTTTTATTTTATATTTGATGTCACCAATAATATGGATGAGTACAAATCTCTTATCTTAGGTATGAGAGATGCTCTTGATCTAGACATACAATATCTTCATGCTTTGAGTGATTCTCAACTCATTTATCATCAAGTTAGTGGTGCCTATCAATGTAAAAGTTAAAATGTTATTGCCTATCATCAAATTACAACCACTCTTATGAATAATTTATCCTCTTTTACAATCAAAACTATTCATAGAGACCAAAATTCCATTTTTGATTCTCTTAGCTCTTCAGCTTCTCTGTTTCATCCACATCAATTTATTTTTTATCCTTATTTTATCATATAAATAATCAAATCCTCATCATCTGCTCACCCTCCAAATTACCTTATCTACCACATCAAGGCTATCACCATCCAATAATTCTTATGGTATCAAGACATTATCCAATTCTTAAAACATCAAACTTATCCTCCTAACTTGAATTCTTGTGAAAAAACATGTCTTCATGAATAAGTTTTCAAATACATATTTAGACATAACATCCTTTATTATCAAAATTCCCAAGGTACTTTAAGGTATTTTGCCATCCCAGATGAGGTTCCTCCTCTACTTGAGCAAGCACATGGAGACATTTATGGTGGTCACTATAGCAGACATGTTACATCCCACAAATGCCTATAAATGGGTTATTATTGGCCTACTATAGAAAAGGATGCTATTGAATATGCTAAAAAGTGTAATATTTGTTAGCTTCATGATGACCTCATTCATTTTCTACCAACTAAACTTCAAGTTATCAAATCTCCTTGGTCATTTTCCACATGGAGATTCAATCTCATTGGCAAGCTTCCTCGTTCCCAAGATGAGCATGCCTTCATCATCACTACCAACTAGTACTTTACCAAGTGGGTTGAATCCATGCCACTTGTTAATATTACCAATCCTACTATATCTAAATTCATTCTCAACCAAATTATTTTATATTTTGGTGTTCCTCACACCATCATTTTTGACAATGGTGGTAATTTTAAAAGTAAACATGTTAAATAACTTTGCACCAAATTTAAAATCAATCACAATTTTTCCACTCCTTATCATCCATAATGTAATGGTAAAGTTGAGGCCACAAAAAAAATTATCAATAAAATTATTTAAAAGATAATTACTAAAACCTGCATGGATTGGCATCTTCATCTTTATCCTCCACTTTGGGATTATCAAAATAATAGTCATACTGCCATTAGGGTAACTCCATTCTCTCTAGTTTATGGTTATGAGTCAGTTATTCCTCTTAAATTAAAGCTTCCTTCTCTTTTAATATCTCTTTATGGCATCACTCATGATGAATAATTACATGAGGTTCACCTTCATGCCCTTGATATGCTTGATGAACGTTGTCTTTTCACCTTACATCACAATCAGCAATACAAGGCTAGCATCATTAGACAACATAAAAAACATGTTAAAAACTACACATTTAATGTTTGTAATCTTGTCCTTAAATTAGATTACACCTATGAATAATAAGCTAAGTACACCCAAAAATGGTGGGGCCATTACTTAGCTACAGATGTTTTTGGTCCAAGTACATATTTCCTTTAAACCAATGAAGACCATGTTTTAAAAGAGTCCACCAATTCTCAATTCCTTAAGAAATACTTTGCTTAATAATTTCCCTTTTTTTCATTCTTTCTCTATATATCTATCTAACATCTTTTGATAGGTTACTTTAGCATAGGTCTCTCCCTATGCAGTAGTTTCCTTCTTTTTCAAACCTTTAGTCCTCCCTTTTGGTCTTTTACTTTTTTTTATGTACTATAGTCTTCATTTTATTTCTTTTCAAACATTTAGTCCTCCCTTTTGGTCTTTTGGTTTTTTGATGTACCATAGTCTTCATTATCTTATTTTTCATTTTCCTTTTGTTTACCAATTTTGATTTTGTGCCCCTTGGGATTTTATTTTATCATTTACTTTATAATATTATGGATAGGACTTGGTATCCCTCACAAAACCTCCTTTTTATATTGTTTCTCTTTTTTATACATGATAATGATGTTTTGGCATCTTTTGGGTCTTTCTTTATGAGGTGCTTTATATAAAGTCTCCCTCACTTTTTGCTTATTAACACCCCACTTGGGTTTTCCTTTTGTGAGATTCTTGGTAAGACTATGGATAAAACACATCCATCCTCATAAAATTACCTTTTTTCATGTTATTTGTGATCCTTGTTATTTAGACATTAGCTTTTGCTTCTTTTTCTAGATAAAATCTATAAGCAATCTATGTTATCATGTTTTCCTTCACTTCCCATAGTCTTATGATAAGGAATCACACTTTTTCTATCATTGTATTCCTTTTTTTCCTTTTGTCACAATTTTTTCAATTTGAAGAAATTCAAATTTGTTACATGTGTCATTTTCCTCTTGATTTCCCCCTTTCTTTCACCTCCACATTTGGATAAAACAAGGTTGAATTCAAGATAGCCCTTTTATTTCACCTAGATTTACAAGACTCTTGGATGCCATGCTATTTGATTTTCTCTCTCTTAGTAGCCTTGTCCCAAATTTATCAAATGAAATTCATCTCTAACACCCATGTTTTAATTTCCAAATATGTATGGAGGAAGAATTTAAAAAAAAAACAAAGTTAAAAGCCAATCTTTTGACAAAAAAGGAAATGATATATAAATGGCAACATACAAATATTAAAAGTCTAATCACACCAAAAGATGTGATTATGAGCACATCTCTTATCTCCAATCTAATCTCAAACTACACAGTCAGCTTCACATAGAACTGAAGTCCTTCAGGGTATGGTAGGCCAATAGATTGGAATAGGGGATTTCAAAAAAAATCTATAATGCTACCTACTTTCTCACATCATAAGTACCCAATATTTGTAGTAAACCAACAACTCTATAGAAGGTCCTAAAAAGAGGGGAACATGTCATGGGGAGGTAGGTCCATTTTAATTTTCATGCATATAGCCTTCATGGGATGATCTATATACTCCATTTGTTGACCTAATACTTGTGTAGCTAAGAGAAATTATTTAGAGTCCTTAAGGTCGATAATCCTCTTGTTTTTACAAACCAAATTTGAGTGTCTTCACTTCGATAAAGAGTTATTTTACCTTGGTTTTTCCTTCATTCTCACCTCTACCCCATTTCATTTACCCCCTTGATAGACAAATTTTGATTCTAATTTTTTTTCCCTCTTCTTTAAATTCCTTTTTCTTCATTTCTTAAAAACATGCTAAGACTACTTTGTTTCATTTTTATCTATCTTTAGACATAAAACAACATGTTTGAGAAACTATAAATCATTTTCATCGTGTTCTAAATATTTACTAAAACTACTTTCTTTCCTTTTACCATTTATCTTTATTTTGTTGTTTTACTATTGCAGACACCTGAGTTCACACCCTTTTTCCATTATTACATGAGATGTGGATTGTTACTACTCACCCAAGCATGTTGTCTTCCCTTTTATACATCTCCTTTTTCCATTGATGATTGAGATGTGGATTGTCACTACTCACTCATCCATGTTATTTTAACATTTTTCTTTTTGAATCCTCCTTTTACCATTTTGTTTGACATGTATCCTTGATTTGATTTGGTGAGTTTGCCTTTTCTTCCTTGAGCTTTACTTGTTTGATTTATTTGGTCTTTAGTAGCCTTATCTTTTCAATTACCCAATTTAATCTTTTTTGATTTGGTCATTTGGTATAATATAGCACTTGTGACCTAGCTTTCCAAATTCTCAAGTACATCCCATCCACATAACACCAGTTATCTTGGATTTTATTGCATTTTTTTGTTTTTGCTCCTTATTTTTATATTTTTGGGTTTGTCTAAAGTGGTCTCTTTGCCCTACATAATCAAAAATAAAACACAAATGACAAACATCTTATGATAAAGGTAAGTCAAGGTACGCATCATTTAATTTTTAGATATTTACTTTTTAGTTAATTTCATTTTCTATCATTTACTTTCAATTATTTTATGATTTTTAAAATACTATAATTTTTTTTAGCATCAACATTGTGTGTGTCCTTGTGTTATTTATCAAAGCACCATACCCTTTTACACCTTAGTGACACATGATGAGCTTTGAGTGGGGCATATGTATACACATAATATTTTCACACTTTTATTGATTACTGACACTACATCTTGTAAGAACCCATTGTGAGTCAATCTCTCTAAGTGAATTCCTTAAGGGGTGCACTAGGAAAGGGGTGGGTAGACCTTTGGTGCTTCATAGGATTTTTGTCCCTTATTTCCTTATTATTCCCTATCCATTCAGTTCCTAAAACCTTTCCCTAAGCTATCTCTCCTTCCTTGTACATTCCTCTAGTATTTTCCTCTTTCTATCCTTCTTTCCATTATTTAGTACCCTTTTTACTTATTCATTAAGATAGGTCAACTTGGTCAACCTAACACAGTCTAAGGTCGCTTTAGCTCTTTAGGCCCAGTTTCCATTTAGCTGACCTAGCATAAGCTTCTTCACAATTTGCTCTTCCACCATTCTACTTGAGGAGTCTTAGCTTAGTTTCTTATTTGGATAATCTTAGTCTTATGGATAGGTCTTGTATGATTTGACCTAACAAAATGATCCTTAAAAACCATAAAAACCTCTTATGAAGCCCCATTGGCTAGGGGACAAATTGAGTCATGATGGGTTCACATTCAGGTAAGTATATTCTAACTTTGTTCTCCTATCTTTTAGTTAATAGAAGTATCATAAGTGTTGGCTCAAATAATATTAATCCTCATATTCCATGTATTAAGGTGTTACTCATACTTACTTTACTTAAAGTTCCCTATACATATATTTGATTGAGTTACATCTAACACCCACTTTGTGACACAAGATTTGGTAAGCACTAGATTAGTTTATTTTTCCTGATATTATATTAACTTACTTTCTTATTTATTATCATAAGTGACTATAGAAACCATAGCACTCTTTTAGGGTTGTTATGTGATTGTGTTAGAATGTAGGCATTAAAACCCTACATAGCATGATATGTTGTGATAGATGATACAAGTGATCCCCTAATTTAGTCTAGTAAATCCTCATATTGGTCATGCTCCCACTTAACAAGTGTGTGCCCTAATCAAAAGTGTAGGTGTGATCTATCTTATCTAATCCAATATTGATTCATGTGCACCATGAAATTTTGATTGCATATAACTTTCACTTTGAAAATAGTTAGATTCCCATTTATTTACTTTTAGAAATCACAAATTGGTTTTTTCCACTTATTTTTTGCCTTTATTTTCATTTTTTCTTGATTTCCCTAGAACTATGTACTGATAATTTTAAAACTACTTAGATACTATCATGAAGGGATATGTGATATTATTTATGATCCTTATATATCATTTATAGATGTCATGTAATGAGGGGATTTACATAATACTCATAGCCAAATTACATAACTAAACACAGTCTTTGAATTCCACATACCTCATGATATTTAGGAAACGCCTAATATTTATGTTTGTATTTAACCTTAAAAATCAAGACATCTATTTGATCTTATGGTGTATCAGTTAGTGGTTAGCACCAAGAAGTTACTTATAGATTATCCTTGAAATTGGGTTTAGTGGGATATGGATAATGTCTAATCCTCCATATTTATCACTCTAAAACATTAGGAAATCAAGATCCAGTTGATAAACATTTTTGGGATCCTACAAAATCAACCAAATCCTTCAATAGCATCTTATCAATGTTATTTTCATATAAATAATTAAAAAATTAAATATTTTTATACTTTCAATTATGATTTTTGTTTCCTTCTCTATTTTGTATTTTAGACTATGTTAACCAATATTTATATAGTTTTGTGATGTGTGATTCAATTATATTAACAAGTGTTGACCTAGTGGAATGTGTTTGAATATACTAAGTTGATTGGTCTTAGCTTGGTATTTTATATTATAATTATTTACGTCAATTTTCAAATTAAATCATCCAATTTATATTCAAAGTATTTCCAAACCTAACTAAGTAGACTAGTTCAACCTAGTAGGTTTATACACTACTCTTTGTACTCATTTATCTATCTAAGTCAACAAAATTGACCCACTATATTTTTAAACAACTCTTTTACCTATTTATTTTATTATGTCAACCAAATCAACCCTATAGGTATCCATACTATTATTTTTACCTATGTGTCTAAATAAGTTGACCAACTCAACCTAATAGGTTTATAAACTAGTATTTTTACCTGTATATCTAACTGAGTCAACCAACTTGACCTTGTAGGTTCCAAAAAAATATTTTTACTAGTCTATCCAACTAGTTTGACCAAATTAGCTTATTAGGTTTCTAGACTACTCTTTTTACCTATTTGTCTAATTAAGTTGACTATCTTGACCTAGTAGATTTCTAACTTGTTCTTTTAACTTGTCTATCTAAATAAGTTGACTAGCTTGACCTAGTAGGTTTCCAAACTGATATTTTTACCTATCTATCCAACTAATTTGAATATATATACCTAATAGATTTATATATTTATATTTTTACATATCTATCCAATTAATTCAACTAGGTTGACATAGCTCACTAGGTGTTCCTTATATTTTCTTTTATCAGTTTCCTTTTTATCAAACTCTTTACTCCTAGTCATACCTTCAATTTTCACCATGATGTAAAATTTTGATGAATCTAAAATAAAAAATCAAGATGATATAATTAAATTATTAACCCACATAAACATCCTTTTTCTCTCTTTATACTTTTGTAGAAAATAAAAAATTTAATAAATGTTGATTGGCCACTAGAAAAAAAAACTATGGGCCACCTCCTTATAAAAATCTTGATCCACTTAGTTATGCTTCATGCATGCATAGTTTTTAGGATGAAAATGCTCTTGAATATACTTCCAAAATGATCTTTTTCATCAACAAAAAATCCTCAATATTGGGTTAAGGATCTGATTATAATCTATAATTTCATGATGGGACCTTACATGAGTGTCCTCCTGAACCCACTCATAGATTTTCTATAAGTCTTGGGATAGATCACCTTACAAAATATTTCATGCCTTTCTCTTCTTCCATTCCTTCAATTTTCTCTAGTACTTATTCTTTTACCTTGCCTAGTATATTAACTACTATGGCATGTCTTTCCTATAGTGGTCCTACTCAAAGTAACCACATTAATACTCAAGTAAATTATACCACTAGTACATCTCAATATTCTTCTACTAGTCAAGCTATTATTAACACTAGTTGAATTTTATTACAATTCATGAATCAAATGGATACTTTTCAAACTAATAGTGCAAATTAAATGATGCAAATGCAAAACCAACTTTTGTAATTATAAAATCATCTTCAATAGACTCAATGGGGAGTGAAAATACTAATGCCCCCACCCCCATTATATATTCACAAGTTAACCTTATACCTCAACCTCCACTTCTTAACAAAGCTATCAAACACTTACCAAATAAACTATTATTTCTTCAAATTTCCAATATTGGCATACATGGTGTTTTCCCCACTATCACTTATATTTATCTATTAATCCTAGATTTCATTTTAAAGATTTAAAAAACTTATATAAATATTAGGTTAATATTAATACCATTATGACCACAAATCTCCTATCTAAATTTTTTTAGGTAATGTTATAGATTGGTATAATAAAATCAAGTCTCATACATATCTAATTTAGAATAATTAGTTAATGCATTAGTAAAATAATTAAAAACTAAAAATCTCCATGAAAATATCTTAGATCACTTTATCAACTATAAAAAAAATAGAATCTAAAATAACCCAAGTTTTAAATAAGAGATGGAAATCCATATCTAATAAACATGAACACAATATGTCAAAAGATAATATCTTCTACTTGTTCACTAACTCTCTTCATCAAAAATTATAATATCATGTCAGGATTATCTCTCCAAAATATTTGGAATAATCTCTAAACTAAGTCAAATGTCAATATTTTCTCATAAGACAATTGACCCTTCCCATCCTCTATCCAAGGAAAATTTTAGTGGCCTATATAAAAAAATTGGAGGTCACTAGGTGAATCTGTTCTTAAGTAGTGGAAAATTAGATTAGAAGGCATATAATAGTGTAGTTGGTTGACTGCATAATGATATTCCTCTTAGAGGTTGGAACCTATGAAGTTATTCCTACTAAAAATGCATTATCCATGTGCCACCTCATAGTTATTCAACTACATGATGTAGTCACCTGACTCTATGATGTGGTTAAATGACTAAATGATGTTATATGAAATTATTAGACTACGTAATTCATCCACCCTATTTCATGATTAAACTAACTGATGCATGATGTAGTCATATGACTACATCATGTAGTCATCTGACTGTAGGATGAAGTCACCCAACTACATCATCCAATTATTTATATATTGTTTTCCTCTTTTATACCCATCCAATTTCCTATATAAGGCATACACACACTTCATTTACCACTTTTGAATTTATTGATCTAACCTATAGGCTCCAACTATCATTTCTCTTCATCCTCACCCTATTTTCCAAAGCAATGTATTAAAACATTGACATCCATGGCTACTTAAACCTCTTTTGGCACAAGTCTCAAACATTGAATCCTCTAAATAAAGATTCAAAAATATCATGTGCATTATGATCCTAAGACTTCTCCAACACAATGATACATATACATATTATATCAACCAATGTAAATTTAGAGGGATTGTCTACATGTCACAATATAAAAGACTGACACATCTTATAAATTATTTATTGTTACAATTTGGTAGTTCCACATCTAAATTTACTCTTCACTTGAGCTCATGTTTAATTTCATTTATTATACTCTAAATTACATCTAGAGATTAACAAGATCGTTATACAAGAGCATGGAGGAGGTCACAATGAAGGCCATATTAACCAACAAGAAAAAAATATTTGGAGTCCATTTATGCACTACTGCTAGATGGTATTGTTTTTTAAATATTTTTATTCAATAATTTTTTAGATTTTTTACATTTTTTAATCATTATTTCTTAACATGTTAATGTGTTTTTCATTATAACTCCCCAAAGTCACAATGGAAGAGGAATTAAAGTTGAAGTAGTGAAAAATTCTTTTTTACTTGGTATGATTAAACTATTTTTAGCCAGATTTGTATTACATGGAAGGATTTTAAACATTCCATATTGAGATTTTTTTATATTATACATACTCTCAGTGGTCAGGAGTTTAATTGGTGTTCATTCCTATCAAATAGAATTAAGGATAATGTGATTTATACCATTTGAAATATAGATTCTACATGTTTCTCTGCCAATTTTCTTATTGAATTATACAATGAGGATTTTTAAGAATTATAAGACACACCTATTCCAATGGATACTCATCACAAAATGTTTGTTCATTCACTCTCCCTTGAAGACCAGGAGGTTAGGTTGCATTGCACCATAAGTATTTTCAAATAATTATATAACTAATGATTTTTTAAGATAAAATATTCTCATTATTTATTTCAAAAAATATTAAATTAATCATTTGAAGATTAAATGTATAATTAAAGGGTGATCAATTCCCTGAGGTAGATATAAATATGGGTGACATAGAATCATCTTTGGATGTGTAACCATTACAAAATAAAAAATGCATACAGACTTTGATTATGACTCCACCAGTATTTAGTTAACCTTCCCCTCATCTTGATAGTATAAATTAATACACAATCTTAACATTTATTTCATTAGAAAAATAAATTTATCATTTTAATTTTTTAAATCTATTTTATTTTTACAGTGGCATATTCTATAGTGCAACCATCATCAGCTGTAATTTCCATAATTTAGTTTCAACTACTATAGAAAGTTGTGTAAATTAATAAAAAGTTTTTATTTTTGGACAATAAATAAAATTAGATTGGAATATATGAAATTATTAGTGTTAATAAATTATTTATCATATTTTTAATTTTTAATCCGATTTACATGTCCTTCTTCCTCTCCTTCTAAAAGGAGAAATTTTAATTCCAACCATCATTACAACTAGCTCACCATGTAAATAGAATAAAAGGGAAACATCTAATGTTTCTAGAAGAGAGTAAGGGAACTATACAATTTGAAGCATCAGGGTTTCCAAAATGATTTCTCAATGGTATCCATAGTCTAACAAAAACCACCTGTCTTAGAAATATTGATCTTGATGAGGAGTTCTTAGGGATCGATAGTGGCACCTCCATTCATTTTTTTAATCCTCATGATATAATACATGGATCATCTCCAATAGAAAATTTGAAACCAAAACCTACACTTAATAGTCCACCCAACATAGACACACCTAAGGAGATTCCACAAAATGATGACTAATGCACTATTTTTCCAATTTCTAAAGTATTAGCAAATAGTACTAATCTTTTGTTAAATATTGTGTTATTACTAACATTAATGAGTTAAAAACATGGGAGTATTGGGAAAAAAAATTTAAAAAAGAAATAAATGTTTGATTTCATAACCAAAACCAATGTGATCACTTGTATACAATGGTTGAACATCAACCTACAAAAACTAATGTTTTATTCAACCAGGGGGTTTCTGGTAATATTGCATTGAGAAGAAGATTTAATGATAATGTTCTTGATATAATTTTAAATAGAATTGATAATTAAAATGTATAATGCTAAGAATAATTTAAAAATGGACAAAAAATAAAAGCCTTATGAATATCACTAATGCAGAAAAAGAAAAAATTATGGTAGGTTTTATTTATTAATTTTTTCAATTAAATTTATTTTATAAATTTTAGATAATTAATGTTTTTTTATCATTTTCAGTCAAAATATAATAATTTGAATAATCAAGTTGTGTGTGTGTATATATATATATATATATATATATATATATATATATATATATATATATATATATATATATATAACCATTTCTTTCAAGGAAACACTTGTTTTAATGAACAAGCAAAATATTACATTGAATAAAATCATTAGAGAACATGATTGGACCTTGAAATATTATTTGAAAATAAATATGAAAAGGACCCATCCTTGATTTCACTTGTATATTTTTTTTGTAAATAAAATGGAAAGTCTTACAAAAAACATTACTACAACAAAATATCTTACAAAATTAGGGATACTTTCATAAGCCATCTATAGACAAGTGGATGCTCAATCTGGTCATGGAATCTAGATAGACACCTGAGTATTTAAAAAACAATGAGATTTCCATTTAGAATTGTATTTTTGTTTTATAAATATTATAAACTAAATATTTATCTTGAGATTTGATCCTAAATAATATATTCTATAATTTTAGCTTTCATACTTTTAGTGTTTATTTCAATGGATGTACATGGTATTTTCTATCTGAATTAATGAAATGTTTTTGTTTGAATCAATAAAATGTTTTAAGACTTTTAAATTATAATGGGTCATAATGAAACAATTTATAATAAATAAATGCAATGTTCAATTCATTTTTGGTAATGTTTAATATTATTTATTTTAATTTAACAATTTAGTTTTTTTAAAGGTGTAAAAACTTAAAAGAACATAATATTGAAAATATACTATTTTTAATAACTCAGTATTTTATAATTCTAAATATTACAATGTAAAATTAGGTGAAGATTAAATAATAATAATAATAATAATAATAATAATAATAATAATAATAATAAGATTGATAAAGAAATCAATTAATCAATTCATAAGCAACTTAATTTATAAAATGATGTATGTAATAGATTTATGAATTATAATAGAAAATATAGTTCAATAACATAAATTTATTACATGACTAAATTTAAATTAAATATATTTCAAATGAACATAAAATAAAATTTAGGTAGCTGAAATAACCCTTTTGCAACCTGTGTTTCATTACAGACATTTGTATGTACTATTTTAGAAGCATTTTTAGGGACTTCTTTAGTAGTTGTATTAGTGACTCCTCTTATTTCAGTGAGAGATCTCCAAATTGAAATCACTCTTTCATATGCAAATGCATCCACTACATAACATGAAACATAAAACCTAAAACATGTGTCAATATTTTTATCCAATTTGTTCCTAATTTTTAATTTAATAAAATATAATGTATTAAAAACCCTCTCATCTTCCACAAACCCCAAAATCATTATTTGACATAATTCATACAATCAAAAATATTAATTGATAGTTTATTCTAAAACACTACTAGGATAATTTTTCTTCGATAATATTGTAATGGCACCTATTTTTATTGGTTCATTTAATGACTGATATTGTTCAATCATTGTAATTCCAAAATGAGTTGATTATTTTGTCATTAAATACTTTTATAAAATACTATCAACTTTAATTCCATAAATTCATTTAGGCTTACTAAAATGATTGATAAGAGTACCCATGTAATTGATAAATAAATTACTTGTTATTTATTCACCCTCTATAATGTTCCAAAATATTGGATTCACCACTCCCATAGCTTCAAGTAATTCATCCCTTTGAAAAAAATCTCAAATTTCAATAGATAAGCTTTCTAAAATTTCTCTCAATTTCAATCATGTCTCGTATATTATATTATCATATAGAACCCATGTTATATGTACTTCTTCAATTTATTCTCCAGCCACATTAGTTCACCTTCAAAAGGTGTGAAGTGGTATCTTTTTTAAATTAATGCTAATAGAAATATGATCATTAATATTAAATTTTAAATAGTTTTGGGGGTCTTTAATATATGTTAAAGGGTCCCTTAGAACTATATTTTGAGTAGTACAATATATTAAGAGATTGACAACCATGTTTCCTCAAGCATATGACATCAATAATATATATGGAATTCTCTTTCACATGTTTTTTAAAGCAATGCATTTATTTCAACATGGGTAGAGTATGACACAATGTTAGTATATTTTTTAAGTTTGTCAAATGGTACAACAAATATATTACCTTGTCAACTTTCATCTAGTATTTAAACATAAAACTTGCTAATAATGGATATTATTTAAATATTATATATGCATGTTCATACAAATAAATCCATCTAGTATCAACATGTTTGAAAAAAAAATCCCATCAGTTACTCCAACTATACATTTATAAAACTCTAGAAACCTTTTTAGACTACTTGACATGTATGTGTGTAAGTCAAGAATAATCTCCTGCACTTTTTCTACATTTTGAAAGGTGAGTATAATTTTGTAATCAAGATTCATTATTTGTACCATGTAATGGATTGGAATCATATATGGGGAAACTATTGTCTATATTCAAATATAGAGACCAGTTCTATTCCCCTGCATTACTGATACACCATCTACACCAACACACACTAACTTGGTACCTATATCATAATTCATCCTATAAATATCCATCAAGTTATAAATAACTAATTTTTAGAAGTCATAAACATTTCACTTTTTTAATTTCATTTAAAGATAATAGATGAGGTTGTCTTGACTAGTTCTCAAATGTATAAACATGCATGCAAACCCATGATGTATTGTTAATTGATTTTACCTTGTTAATTAATAGTGAAATAAACCATGTTTATTTTAGTTTATATTCAATTCCTCCATTTAAATAATTTTGAGGCATTTTTACATCTCCAAAGGATTGATATTTGACAAATGTGATTTAAAAAATTTATGCAATTGAATATGCTAAAATAAATTCTTATAATCTGAAACATCAGAGATTGGTCTGAATCTTTTTAGAATGTGATATAAAGTGTAAAATTGTATATTTTTTGGCAAGTAGATTAACTTGACCAACTTTTATGAACTAAGATATGATTGTTCCTCCTTTCTGAATGAGGTGTTGTTGATGTTTTTTGATTATTTTCATACACAATTTCATAACATTGATGCATGCATTCATTTACATTTTTTCATCTCATCGTTCTTTTGATTTGTCCATCTTTATCTTTTACCAACTCATATATTTTGCCACATTATCTATCAATTGCGTCCAAATTGATTTGCATTTTTTGGTCATTTCCATGTTTTCAACTACATATTATACATTTACATTGTGTTGGTGTTTCATTACTATTTTCTTATTGTACTAGTTTAATGAATGGGTTTAGTTGCCTCGTTAAACTTAAATGACCTTTTAATTGTCTATGTACTTCTCTTATTTTGCATATATTTTTTAATACTTTTTTCAACTAAAGATTGTGTTGTCTAAGTAAAAATCTAATATAGTATTAGGTACTCATCATCAACATCCATAATGATGTCTTTTAGTCTCCTTTTCTTTAAATTCAATGAGTGTATTTCATATCTAGGGATGTCTTCCAATGGAGGCATATCTTCAAAAGGGTTATCATTGGGTACTACTTGAAAAATAGGTATAGACCTTATAATTATTATAAAAATTGGTCCTTAATATGTAAGTATAAATAATTAATAATATAGTAAATAATATAATATTTAATACCTTTGTTTGGCATTTGATACCCAGAGACATCTTCTAGTGGAGGCATATCTTTGATATTATTATCATTGGGTTATTCATGATAAATGGTTTTAGACTAATTATTAATAAATGTTGTAAAAAACTAAAAATAAATAACCAACTATAAAATAAAATAATATTTGGTACCCTTTTCTGGCCTTTCATACTAGGTATGTATTCTAATAGAGGCATATCTTCGATTGTGTTATCATTGGATTATGAATGCAAAATGGTTGTATATTTATCATTATTATTTAACTTTAATATGAAATTTCAAATAAATAATAATATAATCATTTAATATTTGGTACCATTTTAGCATTTCATAGCCAGGTACATCTTGGAGTGGAGGCATATATTTGATACCATTATCAATGGGTTCTATAACAAAATGGTTGTAGATATTAAATATTATTGAACTCTAATAGGAATGAATAAATAATAATACATCATTTAATATGTGTACTTGTATTTTCCCTATAGATTGAATAAGATAATAGGTTGTTCAATTTTTTAATCTACCTGATGGCTTAACACTCTCAACATAAGCCATCAAATCAAAATTAAAGATAAATTATGCCTAGTTGGAGTCACTTGATAGTTGGTTATAGTCATTTGAAAACTCTTTGCAATCTCCTAACATGCCTGATTCCTACTTATTATCATCTAACACCTATTTATTATCATTTGACACATACTTTCTATCTTTTGACACCTACTTCTTGTTGTCTAACACATGTTTGTTGTCATCCAACACCTAGTTGTTATCATCTAACAACTTCTTGCAATCACTTTCCACCTAGTCCTTCGAGATACAATAAACAATTCAAAGAATGCAAAAAATCATTTAGTTTCTTGTTTGCAAGATTAAGCATTTAATCTAAATACAAAATGAATGAAAGACCCATAATTTAACACAAAAAATCCTAAGAGAACTCAAATCTAGGTAAAGAAGCCACCTACCAAAGTAATGAACCTACACATTAAAATAAGTATTGTTAATTTAGAGACTAATTTAGGGGATTTTATCCATGCACGTAAATAATATATATAAAAAATCCCTAATGCATCAATGAAAATATAAATAAAAACCATACAAATACTCAATCTCATTTGACACCTACTTATTATCATCTAACACCTAATTGACATTGTCTAACACCTATTTGTTATCAATTGACACATGTTTGATGTAATCCAATACCTATTTTTTCATCTAAAACCTTCTTATTCTCATCTAGCACCTTGTCACTATCATCTAACACTTGGTCACTATCATTCGACACAAGGTTATTATCACCCAACACTATGTTGTTATTGTTTGACACTTGATTGATATCATCTGACATCTAGTTATATTTTTTTGACTACTAATTACAAAATCTTGATAATAGATAGCAAAATTTAAGATAGTTTAATGTACTCAAGAATAAAATACCATTAAGGCTGAAATTTTAATATTTTATATATAGTGGTGAATGCCCCTAGATTGAATTTATTAATACCAGTGACAAATTTATAAGAGGAATTTTATTTTATAAAGTAGGTAAGTTGACCCTTAAATTTAAATTCTATCCTAAAATTTAGGTTATCCCATGCTATCAGGTACCCTATAAAATCACCAAATTCCCACTTCAAATAATGTAATATTCATGAATTAATGAAGATTAACCATTAAAACAATCCCTACATTCATCCAAATTTTGAATACTTATGGTGTTTTAGATACCTATTATTTCATACACAATATTCATGTGATCCTCCCAAGTGGTTCTAATGATGTTCCCCTTTCACAACCACTCTCAACCAATCCTTTCCAATAACCTAGTTCTACATCTTCCCATGTGAATAATATGGATTCTCATATACCAATTTCTATGGAAGAAATTTAAGAGAATCTTCTTAGGCCTTCACCATGAGATATTGATCCTAATATCCTTAAAAAATGATGATATAATCCACACAATTTTTGTTTGTATCATGCATGTTGGGTTCATTATCATGAGAATTATCACTAAATTAAAAACTCTACTCTTTAATTTCTTCTTGGTCCTATTTTTTATCATGAACCTCAATTCTTGTATGTTGACAAGATCATGACGTGATAACTAAGCCTCATAAAAACAAACTTAAAGATGATTGCCTTAATAAAGTTAACATTTATCTCACTATTTACAAGGATCCTCTTCCTAATAATAAATAAGGTACTACTCAACCTCCCACTTCTAACATTCTTTGAAACTTCTATCGATCATAATTCTCTCATTAATGATGAAAATGTTGTATATACAAAAAATATGAGGATAGTAGTATATTACATTGAACCTTATCCATATGCCAACTATAATAACTTCCAAATTTTCCATACTATTTAAGACACTTTACATATATATATATATATATATATATATATATATATATATATATATATATATATATATATATTACATACATACATACATATGTTTATATAACTTTTGCATAGGTAACAACTCTAAAAAATCTAAAAACATAACTTATTCCATATACTATCTTACATGTGTCTAATCAAGTGATACATTTGGATACTCATTTTCTATCCATTGATACAAATTTTAATTCTCACCTATTATCAACTTATCTTAACTCTATATTACCCACATCAAAAAAAACAAACAAATCAATCTAATTCTATTATCTCTTCACCAAATACAACATCAAAATATTCAAAAGTATCAATCATTGACTTAATTATGCCACCAAAAACATTACCAAATTCAACCCAATCACACATATTTGGTTAAATCACATCAGCTAAATCCCAATCAAATGTTCCTTATCAACATCAATTTAAATTTACTTCTACTCCCCATTGAATGAAAATTCTTCAACACTACACACCTTTATCTTATATAGTTATAACTAGTATATTGAATGGGGTCCTATCATGGAAATTTATTGTCTCTCATCTCAAATTGATTTTCTATAACTAATTAATACATCCCTTCATCATCTTAATCATTTAATTCAAATCTTATTCGAAATGAACATCCCTTAACCCCCATTTATGGAGGAAAAATCCATTTTTCCTAGGTATGATGATAAAATCATTTAAAAATGTGAATAAATGTCCATATATGTTTAAAAAACCATAAATACTTATATTTCACTCAAAATCCATATCACTTCAATTATTCTTGATGAAATACTACTTCATGCAAATGATCATCCATTATTCATTAGTGTCCAAGTTGATGATATCCAATTCAAGCACATGTTGATTGATGAAGGTTTTATAACTTATGTTGCTTCCATCGACTTTATTAAAACACTTGGGTATTCAAAATGTAACCTTAAATTTACCCAAATCACATTTCAAGGCTATGCTCAAATATAAATGCCTCCTCTAGATTGTGTTTGGCTTCCTATCATAGTTCTTCCTATCAACATTCATATCAAGGTCATGATATTCAATTTCCCATTATCATATAACATTTTACTCGATCAACCTTGGACACACCTCATGAGAGCTACAACCCATGCTAATATGTCAAATTTACTCACAACAATGCTATCTATAAAATTCAAAGAGACACAAACCATTAGAATTATGAACAGTTCTAGGAATGTGGAGTTTTTTAGATACCCACCCTTAAACCTTTGTCTATCATTCCTTTTTTGTCAATCTCAATAATTTAGATATCAATTAACTCTAATAGAGGTTATAATGGTGACCCTGAACTTGTAGGAAATATACCACCTAACCTATTAGATTTTGATGGTGATAAATTCAATAAGATCAGTTTTAAAATAAAAACTTTTGATCTCCCTTAAAACATATTTACCTAGTTACCCACTTCTTTAGGAACTCAGTCTCAAAAACACAAATTGATGAGATTATTATTACCATAAAAATAATAAAAAATACATTCCTCATGTTTTTTATACTAATAAAATCATTGATTCTTGCATAATTGATGTTCATACTCCTAATTATGATGATGAATATTCATTAGATGACACAATTTTAGTTGGTTTTGATCAAGCCAAAGATGAAAAAGTACTTATATTTCATTCTTCTTTAAAACATTATTTACATTTACTTAGTATAGTTACTTATCATTATAATGTACCTGAAATTATATCTTCTTCACTTGATGTTCATAGGTCTATTATAGAGCACACACACACTACTTCTCATATAGTCACTATTGAGCCTATTCAAGGCATGATTATTGACAATGCTATGATGGGACCATATAGGTTCACCATTTTTTATGCTTTAAGATTAATCCCTATTGATATGTCATCTACATGACATCGATTCTTATTGAGATATTTTATCATAGCTATTGACTCTAGTCTTGATGGTACTCTGAATAGTCCTACTAATGTTGATGGATATTATCTTTACTTAAGCTTGATCCCATACCTACACAATGGGCAAATAATCCATATTGTGAATTTCATAAATTTTTTGGTTATTAGGATAATGATTATCATGCACATCGAAGGTTCTTATCAGAAAAATAGGCATCAGTATCTACTTTTGCTATTAATAGTAGACCTCCATCATCTAGTACTCCTTAATGAACTTATTTCAATGGCATGCACATGTATACCTCTACTCATTGATGATATATTTTTTAGTACATTGATGTTATTAATATAGAGATAAGATAGTCTATCGATAAAAACATGCCTCCTCCTAAGATACTTCAATAATATATCTCTAAACATGAGGAAAATTATTGTTTTTAGCATCAATGTAATACATATCACCTAGACATGTGTAGAATATTGTAGCAGCACTTCCATGATGTCCCATGGCCTACACCATCAATTTATTAATAGCTTACCTAGGGTTATTCATGGGAAAAGGTTCATCCTTCCTCGCACCCTTCATCATCCCATATATTTGATTGTTTCAATCACATTACAACACTAATTTATTGAATTGATTATCCCTCATAATAAATACCTACTTAGCCATATTTGTACCTTAGATCATCTTCAGGTGGTTAAACTTGTAAATAAGGTCATGATATGATACCAATTATTATAGGTACAATCACTGAGAAGGGGGGGGGGGGTGAATCAGTGATGCTAGATAATCTAATTCAATTTATAACTATTAAACATTCAACATACATCAACTTGAATAATCAATATAAACATGAAAGAACATACATCCAAATCATACATAAGAGAATACATCACATGAACACATTGTATATTTAGGAAACCCTCATGGGGGATAAAACCCACTAAATCCTGCAATATGGATTACAGTCTTATAAAATAAGATCCAACATTTAGACCAGCACCAACTAATCAAGGAACACCAATCCCTTATTTTATTGAGACACCAATCCCATAAGGAGATAATTCCCCTATCTAACTAAGCATCCATAACAACTAGACCTTTAGTAAGCTTTACCTTGTAAGGAGGGACCAACCCCCTAGGTAACCAAACACCCACTTAGCTACCTTGAATAGATCATCTTAAACACCTATTGTTTCTCTTTATGATCCAGGAAACACTTTGGGTGACCACTCGGGTGGCAAAAAATTCCTCAAATCTTGTATTGTTTTCATTCTTGGAAGTCACATTGTCGGTGACAATTATTTCCTTAAGCCATTATGTCCTTGAGCACTGTACTATTTTAATTCTATTATTTCTCTTAAGCCACTCATTCTTAAAAGGTCACTGTTAATTCCTCAAGCCACTCAATCTCTCAATGTTTTCAAAAATATGTATAAATGCATTATAACCTAAAAAGGGAAAGCAAACATCTCTTCTCAGAGATAAGCATATGTTTTGTATCTGCAATTTTTTGATTCAACAAAACATCTCTTTTCAGAGAAAAGCCTATATTTGTATTGTAGTTGTTAAGTAAATATGATGTTTCTTCTTAGAGAATCCATTGTTATTGTGTTATTTTTGTGCTATTAAAATATTCGTTAACCAGAACTTCTAAGTTTTAGATTAGTGGTATCAGAGTGGTTTGTCTTAAGAGTGTATGTTCCTGAGGATGAGGTCAGGATATAGGAAACTTGGGTGGGAAGCGATAGAGATTCCAAACACTCCACTTGTGCACCCCAAATGACCTCAAATGGTGGATGACATCGATACATCTGATCCTTTCAAGGAAATGGTGAATGAATCCCTCTAACAGCAACAAGCATAGATGCTCCAATAATTTGCTCAAATTCTTCAAACACTTCTGATGGGAAATTTGGGCTCTACGGCTACACATCTAGGCTCCTCATTGAGGGAGCTTCCTTTCAGTGCCCCAACACCCTTCAAGGTTCAGGTAAATTTTGATATTCCCACATTTGAAGGCAAAATCAATGCTAATGCAATGGAAAATTGGTTGGATCAATTGTCATCCTACTTCTCTATAAATAAGTTCACCAATGGAGAAAATATCACTTTTGCTCTTTTGAAATCATCATTGCCTATGAAAAAATGGTGGGAAGTGTACAAAAAGAGGTTCAGTATGGATATCATTGGCCTTGGGGTGGAACTCACCTGGGATTATTTTACAGAAGCAGTAAAAGAAGAATACTATCCCATCAGTGCGTATGATGATCTGTACATACAGTGGAAACAACTTCACCAAGTCAAGGACCAATCTGTGCAAGATTATATAGACACCTTTCATTCTTTGTCTACAGACTAGGCATTCAAGAAAGTGAGAAATATAAAACTCTTAAATATCATGGTGGACTACAATGGCACATCTGGGGGGAAATGAAACTCTTCAATTTGGAAACTATCAATGAGGCATACAAGTTCATAGTAAAGATTGAGCAAAAGCATAAAAGAATAGATATAAAGAATCATTCTTCAAAATGGAAAAGTGATAAATAAGGTCAAACATGAGGCCAAAATTAGAAACAAAAGGAAGGAAAGACTGGGAAGTGGTGTGGTTATCACAAATCTAGAACTCACTCCAAAGAAGAATGTTGAGCTATCAAATCACTACTTTCTGAGTCACCATCCTTAACATCTATTTCTCTACCTCATACAGACCCTACATTTGAAGAGGTTGAAGAATAAATTATATATGATAATCTTGAAGCCATTATAGCTTCATCACAGACACACGATAAGATGCTAGATGACAAGGAAAGGTTGTTTCACTCTAAGTTATGGGTGAAAGGTAAGCCTCTACATTTCATTCTTGATAGCGGAAGTCAAAAGAATTTAATCTCTACTAATGTTGTGAAAAGCCTAAATCTATCCATGAAGCCTCAACCAAAACCATATAGTATTGGATGGTTGAGCCCAAGGAGAGACCTCCATGTCACCCACCAATGTCTTCTCTCATATGTAATACAACCTTTCCAAGATGAGGTCTTATGTGATGTGGTCAATCTAGATGTTTGTGATGTACTCTTTGGTTAGCCATTCATGTATGATCGACATGGTATATACAAATCAAGAACTAGATAGATCACTCTCACTCTTAGAACACGGTGCTATAAGGTACCAAAAGTACCACCTTCCACATCTGTCTCTCTGCTTAGCACCAAGAAATTTGTTTTCATGGTGGTCAAGCCATAGGAATCCAAATGGGCTGATGTTATAGCCCTGACAACATAAAAATAGAAGTAAATAGATACCATGCTAAATAAGTTCATAGCCTTCTATCCATAGACTGATGGTCAGACAAAAATGGTGAACAATCGAGCCCCGCATAGTTCCATAAACCACAGTCCCCTCCAAGTGTGCATCAAGAATAAAATCAAGACACAACTCCCACACTTGATGGGGAACAGTGATGAAATGGGGACCATTGCTTTTCAAGGAGGGAGGAATGATCCAGGAAACACTTTGGGTAACCACTCGGGTGGCAAAAAGTTCCTCGAATCTTGTATTATTTTCATTCTTAGAAGTCACATTATCAGTGACAGTTATTTCCTCAGGCCATTATTTCCTTGAGCATTATACTATTTTAATTTTGTTATTTCTCTCGAGCCACTCATTCTTAAAAGGTCATCATTAATTCCTCAAGCCACTCAATCTCTTGATGTTTTCAAAGATATGTATAAATGCATTATAACCCAAAAAGGGAAAGCAGACATCTCTTCTTAGAGATAAGCGTATGTTTTGTATCAAATTTTTTTTTATTCAACAAAACATCTCTTTTCAAAGATAAGCCTATATTTGTATTGTGGTTGTTAAGTAATACGATGCCTCTTCTCAAAGAATCCATTGTTATTGTGTTATTTATGTGCTATTAAAATATTCGTCAACCAGAACTTCTGAGTTTTGGCTCTCTTTAACTAATGATGAACATTTTTGTTTTCAATCTTTCACTCAAATAGTCTAAAGGGATCACTCACTCAATCTACCTCTTATAGACTCATTCGATCTAATGACCTATGTATCCAGCTTGATAAGATAAATATGACTGATATTATTTTCCCTATGATAGTCCTCACTAACCTGTACCTTTCTTTCAAATGTTCTTGTATACATATAATATTTTCAACTCTCATCAAATAATAACACTTTACATCTTACAAGAACCCGCTAAGACTCAATCTCTCTAAGTGCATTTTCCTAAGGGGTGCACTAAGAAAGGGGTGGGTAGACCTTTGGTGCTTTGAAAGATTATTGTCCCTTACTACCACATTATTACTAATCTAAACATCTCTTAAAACCATACCCTAATATATTAGTAATCCCTTTCACACTCCTCTAGTCGTTTTCCTCTTTCCATCCCTCTTTTCCTCACCTTGATCCCCTCTAGCTAGTTTATTGTACTAGGTTGACTGGGTTAACCCTGTATAATTTTTAGCCTCTAATTACTATATATGGTCAATTGGGTTGAACTTATACTATTTAAGGTATTTTTCACTTGGAGTTTCATTAGCCCTTTGACCAACCTAGTTCGAGACCTAGTGATTTATCTCCCAAAAACATACAAAGTCAACTGAGTCGACCCCATACAACTGACATATTCAAAAGGATTTAAGGTGAGATCTACCTATAAATACAAGATAATTACATTATTATTTCAATATTAAATCAAGATTTATTATTCATTTGCACTTATTTACAATATGTTATTCCACCATTCTACTTAAGGAGTCTTATCTTAGTGTTTCTACTTAGAGAATCTAGTATTTTAGATAAGTCCTGGATGCTTTGGCCTTTCTTAGTTATCCTTATAAACCCCAAAAACCTCTTGTAAATCCCCTTTGGCCAAGGGAGATATTGAGTCTTGATGGGTTCACATTTAGGTAAGTATATTCTAACTTTGTTCTCCTATCTTTTGTAGATACAAGTAGCATAAGTATTAGCTTGAATAATATTACTCTTCATATTCCATGTATTAGGTTCATACTCATACTTAGCTTAATTAATATTCTCATATACATGTTTTGATTTCTTTACTAACCCCTCATAATATGCCATAAGCTTTGGTGTGCACTATATTAGATTTACTTTCTTGTTTATTAGAATAAAGTGAACATGAAAACTAGGACTCTTTTAGGGTTGTTAGATGATTATGTTAGACCGTAGGCATTCGAACGCTTCCTAGCATGTTGTATTGTGAAAAATGATCCCCAAATTGGGTCTATTAGACCCCATATTGTTCATGCTCCTACTTAACAAATGTATTCCCAATCAGAAGTGTAAGAATGCTCTATCTTCTTTGGGATAATATTTAATTAGACATGATGCATTTATAATTTTATACATTCTAGTGAACTTGATATGAATCTTATCCCACCACTGGTTGGATTTTCTTCACATTTCCACTTTTTTCTTAGTATTTTATTCACTTTGGCTTCACCTTCATAATACATTCTAGTGAACCTGATGTGAACTAACCTTATAGGATTTATTCATATTATTCCATTTCTTTCATTCTTTCATCATTATTTTTATCATATATTTTCCATATGAGATCAACTTTGTCGACCCAATATCTAAATTTTATGTGTAGTATTTTAATACAAGCTACTAGATCAACCCATTCAACCCAATAAAAGTTTTTATATTTTAAGACATCCAATCTAGACTACTAGGTTGACCTAGTCAACCTTATACTTTTTCAAACATCAGCTTCAACATACTAGGTTGACCCAATCAACCCTATACATTTTAGGCAATCAGCAGTAGGTTTTTACAAAGCTTGTTCAACCTAGTCAACATAATTTACAAGTGTATATCAAGGTTCTTGAAAAAAAATCTCCATTCTTTTCATCTCTAATCCACCAAGGTTCCTTTTTATCTCTCTATATCTTTATTTATATTCTTTCCTTTCATAGTTTGCAATATTTAAAACTTCCCTTTCATAGTCAACTAGATCAACCCTACTGACCCAATTCTATGTTTTATATGTTGTCTAGATAACTGGGTCAACTCTATCAACCCTATTCATTTTTAGACCTTGATTTTGTAATACAGGTTTGACCCTATCGACCATGTTATCTATTTTTTTCATACACTATTAATTATATCAACATTTTACCTTGTTTCAAAATTGGAATTAACCTTATATGCTAGTAATTAGTTCACACTTTCTTTTCTTGTTGCTTGCATGCTTTGAATATATCACATAGTTTAATTAGGTGGTTTTTAATTAATCATTTAGTTCCACTATTTTCTATTTTATGAACACACAACCAAATCAAAAAATCTAAATAAGCATTTTAACATTTGTCTATTAAAGGCCAACCTACTTGGATTTCACCACCAAGGGGGAAGCTAACTTAATACTCTAGTCAAGTATATAGCATGGTTAATGGTATATTATAGCTAAGCACCTGACACCATTACACTATGGTGTGTGAAGTGAGGGGGTAGGCCCCAATACTAAGCCTATATCATTACCACTACAATCTATTTTATCCCAAACTACATGAAACCATCCTTAGATCATCATTCTAGTTCTTTACTTATAGCCAACTTCCCATCACATTTAAAATCACATTCTAATAATGTAATTAACATTAATTTTGACCAATTAGTTATCTCTTTACTTTCCAAGTTGATTGCTTGATCTTTGCTCAATTGTATTTTGTATTGTAAAAACTTACAATAGTCAGTGTTAGTCCAAGATTTTTATGTTAAGTGCTTCAATTGGATTGGACAATGTTAATCTAATTGACTATTTGTTTCCTTTTTGCTATTTATTTTCAAAATTAATTTTATAATTTATCTTATTTCATTTTAAAACTTATCATAAGATTTTTAACTTTCCCTATTTTCTATACTAAGTTGACCCAATCGACCTTGTATCTTTTTTTAGCCTCTATTCACTATATTAGATCGACCAATGAACCCTATACTATTTTCAAACCTTATTTTTTACTTTTCCAATTTATATTTACTATACTAGATTGACCTAGTCAACCTTGTGTTATTTGTAGGCCCTATGTTCTATGCTAGGTCAACCCAGTTGACCCTATACTATCTTATGCTTTCCTTCTTTGTCAATCTAGTTCTCTATTCTACATTTTGATCATTACTCTTCAGTCATAATGAAGTCTCCTATCAAAATATTTTTATATATCTTAAATCCATTTAGATACTATATGGGATGTTCATTTTTCCCTCTCTTTTCCTTGCATGAGTACCATCACTCTTTGGGCACCTCTTCCCCTTATTCATCTATGACATATAATATGGTGCAAATAACACCTCAAGATAAAGTTGATGGATCTAATCTTTTCTATACTTAGCAAGAAACTTATCATCTTCAAAATATTCAAGCTAATGTGGGATTAATTGATACAAGTTTACTTTAAAATCACACTAGCAATCCTTCTAATAATCCTCCCCCTAACACTAATTTAGGAAGTGATCTTACCAACACCAACTAACCTCCTAGTACGACTCAACTCTTAGCCCAATTTATCTAATAAATGAACATAATTCAAAGTTATAACACTAACCAAATGATGCAACTTCAGCAACATCTAATTAATGTGGCTAATCAACCTCCAACTATGCATCCTCAAGCTAATCCTAATTACATTCCTCCACCTCTTTAGGATTCCTTAGGAAATGTTATTCCTTAACCCATAATGAATAAAAATATGTTTAAAACCATTCAAAATGAGCCTTTAGCTCCTTTCGTTATATCTATTGATATTAGTAACATGTCTCCAACTATCAAGTATGATGGGACTAAAGACCCTACCTCATTTCTCAAAGCATTTGGAAACCTATACAAGGAATGGATAAAACTAATACTATTGACCAAATTTGACTTTTTAGTCAAATTAGGGCACCCCTAGTAGAAAACTTGATTTTAAATCCTATAATGGGGTATAATATATTGTAATGATATGTTATATATGTAATTTTATGTCAATTAATGTTGTACTAGCTTTGGTCCATTAGTTTCTAGGTCTATTTATCATTTTGGGTCATTTTAAGGGTAAAAAATGGTGTATTTAATGCTTTATACGGGTTTATTGGGAAATGTGCAAGTGTCAAAGATTTTTTTTCATGCCATGTGTCCTAGAAGGTCTATAGTAACTATCACTAACTAAAATTTTCTAGGTTACTCAAAAAAGGAAGTTTTCTTAAAGAACAGAATGAGTTTTACACTTGTACGACCTCCTTGGGAAGTGTGACACATGGTAAATGATCAAGAAGTGTCTATTAATATCCCTAACACTCAATTATAAATTTTATTCTCTATAAATGGCATTTTGAGGGCAAAACTATTTTTCTATTTTTTCACTTTTTTAGACATACAAAGGTGACTTGAAAGTTTTTGCTTGGTACATCTAGCACAAGGGGTTTCAAGAAAAATTCTTTTGGGGGAATATTATAAAATTAGATACCTTAATTTAAATATAATAAGATTAAGTAATGGTGGTTTTTGATGCATGAACTATCCATTTTAAGTGGACTTTACAAACATGCTTCCTCATCTTTGCACACTTCAGGTTTTGGTCTTGTTTGGAGGATTCCATATAATATAGCTATTGAAATGAGTTCCAAATGATGTTCAATCCATATCATAATTCCTCATATTATTATTCTCATATTTAACTAATATATCATGAGCATTTTGGTCTAGTTTGTAGATTGTTATGTCAGGTACATGATAGCCATTTCCACTACTTGCAGAAGGTAATGTCTTTTATAAGAGATTAAATATGAGCATGATATGGTGTTTTCATGTTTCATATAATAAGGGAAACCTCCTTAAATTTTTTTTTCTCATAACCCCATAGTTTGACAAGGAACCCATGTCTACACCATGTTAGACCAGTCTTTCAACTTGCTATCAATTCTGCACCATATTTTTCAAGTTATTTTCATGTGATGAGGATGTGTTAGAACTAATTTCAAGTGTCCTTAGTGGAAATAATGAATTTATATAGTTTATTTATGTTTTAAATTGTTTTGGAGCCATCCATTAACCTATTCTTTCTCCATCTCACACCTTCTACCTATATACAATCAACACACACTTACAAGTGACTTGGTAGAGGATTGAAAGGGTCATTTTGAGGTTATAGAATTAATGATGAACTTTTTTAAAGGTCTTAGTGTAAAGAAGACTCATGAAAGCCATTTTTGGAAAGGTTGTATGAAAAAATGAATCAAGGAAACCTTCAAAACATGAAAATGACTAAGCCTTAACATATAGTCCCTAAAAGCACTAAATAGAGGTTAGAGGGTCTTTTATGATTAGCATAAAACATGGTTGAAATGACTTTGAGACATCTAGATAGATTAATATTGTATCCCTTGGTAGAAATAAGGAATATTAAAATAATTGGTTCATGGATATTAGTGTATGATAAAGTTTTAACACCTCAAATTTGCCTTAAAATCACTTAAAACTTTAGTGGTGTCTATAGGCATCTATGAGTAAATGGTTTTTTGATGTATTAAGGAACGATATTAACCATAAATATATAAAGGAAGTGGATAAAATAGTATAAGGAGAAATTTTTTAACTAAGTGAATCAAGAAAAGGTTGAGGTATAACTCTTGTTCATCCCATGGCCATCTACAGGTACCCCTCAAGCATGGAGCAAGTAACCTACATGGGTCAGATAGGTAGTGGGAGGAAACAATGGTTTGTGTAAAGTTATGTGGTGCTTACCCAATATCAAAGTAATTTTGAGGTGATACAAATGATATGTATCCTATAAGGAATACAATAAATCCTTTATCTACATCAAAACACCTCATTCAACCCCTTTAAGACTTTATCTCACTTACAACATAGTCCTAAAAGGAAAAAGTGTCTCAGTCAAGTTGAACAGCACTATTTTGAGTTAAAATGAGGCATGTAAGTGAATTAAAATAAAATCCATATTATATGAAATTATATAATTAATAAATGAGTTAAATGGCATCATGATCAAACCCTAGTAGGTAGTGAACACCTATAATAAGGTAAAAATCATGGTGTCCTAGTCCAAGTAGGAGTCAAAGAAGGAAGGGACTCAGTTAAGAGTCTAAAGAGTATATATAATGATTTAAATGTGAGATAAGGTATGATATAGTTATCATACTTCATGATTATTCTTTTAACATCATGAAAAATCTCAATTAATGTAAATGATACCTACAACAAGATCTTAAGAGGAAATGTCTCAGTCTTGTAGTTAGAGACCTAGTATTAGTGGTAAAAAGATTCATTAGTATGATATTGGATATTAGTCTTGGTGAAAAAAATTAAAATGTTATTTATGTGATAAAACTCTTATTAAGGGGAAAACAAGCTTACACAGGGTTTTAGACCCTTGTTTTCACTAAAAGCAGTGCCCAAGTAAGCAAGGGTGAGATAGACATGAACTTGCTTAGGAAAAGAGTTGAAGTGATTAACAAACTTAGGATCTAAAAATTACATACATGAAATTATGAAGTCCTATTATATATAATGGAAATAATAGAGCAAGTAAAGATCCTTTAATCATGCAAAACACAGTCCATTATTAGAGATTCTCACACATAGTCCTATTGTATAGATAATAGTTTGGAACTTAAGCATTTGGAAGGTCAAATGACCAAGTTAAGAGTTGAAATATTATGTATAAAAACAATAGGAATTTTATAACCACTTCAAACATTAATAATTTTCTAATAAGGTGGGAAGTACCCCTATTTTTTCTCAAATAGGGGGTACTTATCCTCATGCAAAACTAGTAGATTTGAAAGAAAATGCATAGAAAGATGAGCCAAATGTTTTTTGAACATTTTAGGAAGGTTTGGAATTTTTTAATACACTGATACCAATCTTAGAAACCACTAATGAGGAGGTGAAACCAAATAGGGTGGTCTAGACACTAAGGGTTGCAGTCATGACACACTAATCAAGATTGAGGCCTAAAGACCAAATGAGGAGTCAAAACCATTTTTAGAAGAGAACAAGTTTAAAAACTATTTTATAATATTTTTTATATATCATTAGATTTTAATTTATATATTTTATGTATATATAACCCTCAATAAGCCATTTTGGATCTCTAAAGACAGAACAAGCCTACTAAGCATGATAAAACCTAAAGGCCAAATGGGAGGGCACTCTTAGTTATAGCTTGATAAGAGAATTACCATGAGTGAAAAAATGTTTTGGGTAAAATTATATATTTGTTTAATATTTTTTAAATCAAATAGGTTTTAGAGGAATCAAGTTTTAACTTGGGACCAAAAATGGACTTGTGTAAATAGAAGAACAAACTCAATAGGCCATATTTTGAAGCTCATATATTTCATGAAGATATATATGGGAACCAAAGGATTTTATGAAATTTATAATAGGTCTTTAAAAACCAATTTTTATAATTGTTTATAAAATTGGACATTGTATCTTTATGAACCAACCTTAAGTGTGAAAACTAGCTAAAACCCTTGCTAAACCCTGATTAGGACCAGTTTTGAAAAGTGGAGTCATAAATAAAATATAATGATATATTTTAACAATAATAGATATTATAAATTGGATATGACCCTCTCAATATACTCTGAATTCTTTGGATTTGTATGAACTTGCACAGATGAGGGTAGAAATAAGTTTTTTCTCACTATTTTATGTGTTGTACAGGCTACATGAAGAGTAAAGAGATGAAATAAAGTTTGGGAGGAATATTAAGACTTAAGATAACTCACCATACTAAATTATTCCATGAAACAACTTATAATTTCCCCAACTAGGTGATTCAACTTAGACATTCAAATCTGTCATATGTGACAAGTTAGTGAAGAGGATGGAAAAATTCAAGTGGGATCATTTTAAGGTGTCCCTAATGCCTCTAAGGCCATACATGATATTTATAAGTTTCATACACTTCATATCATGGATTTTAATGGACAAATAATTCCAATTTTTAGGCCTAGTTTGCAAGGTGCATGGAAGAGTAATTTTTTGGATAGCAGATGATGATGGTTCACTTTTAGTTGATTATAGAAGACAAGGAATGAAACCAATGTATTGAGAGGAATTTATGATTTCAATACCTTTTATTCCAATAATTATAACTATTATTCATAATCTATTGGATGTCCAAATAGAGGCAATCATAAAGGTAATTTTTTTGTGCAGAATGATGAGTTTCTTGCCACTTTTCTTAAACTTTGTGACTTGGATTGACACTTGTTTCTCTTGACCTTTCATGATTTTACCCATATCCTCTTATTATGAATGGATAAGTGATATTATCATCTTGAAAAGTGCCCTTGTGACCCTTAGATTTCTCTTCTTCTTCTTCTCTCTCTCTCAAACTCTATAAGAGCTAGCCATTTTGGCTTTGTATTGGATGTTCCACCTAAGTATGGTGAAACCCTACTATTTTGTATACCTTTTGATCAATAAAATGACTAAGTTTTGCCTATTATGTGACTATTCATAGTGTGTTTCATTTGAATGATTCTTTTTTCTTAATTGACACTCTTGTTTCCTTAACAGGTTAGCTCATTCTTGTAACCTATTTGCAGCTGGAAAGATTCTTCTTAAAGGGCACGTGAAGTGTTTTTGGATATTTCAAGGATTAATTGAGTTTGTCTCTTTATTATTGCCATTCAAGGCCTCTTCTCTAGTCATCCTATCCTATATGTTCATCTTGACCTCACAATGTAACATTGATGTGAGAAGTAGTATATTGGAAGAGTGTATGTTTGATTTATTTCTTGGTCTCAAGTGTAATAGGCATATGGTTGGTTGTCATTAGTCAATTTTATGTATCACCCCCATTAGTTTTGTTTTGTTTTCAATTTATTTCTCCCTTTTCATTCCCTAAATTTAGTCTTAGTTACACTCCATAGTGTTATATCAAGGAAGCTAGCCCTATATAGAGGCTCACCTCATTCTTTAGGCTGCCCACAAGCTTAGAGGTGATTCCATTGTGCCATTTGGATGAGGAGAGCCTTGTTGTATCCTCAAAGGGTGCATATCCAAGTGACACCAAATACCTTCACCACTACTAAATTCTTAGTGAAAACCTTCACTAATGACATATTAGAATGGTACAATCAACTTCCCTAACATTATATTTGGAAACTTGAAGATTTGGTCAATCCTTTAGTTAAAGAGTTTCAACACAATGATCTTCCTAAAAATTGTCTTAGCCACTTCATCAATTATAATCAATCTCCCATTGAATTTGATCATGACTTTATCAAAATATGTAAATATTTAGCTCATAAATCCAACCATAACATGATTAATGTCAACTTATTCAAAATATTTATCACTGCTTTAACTCCCACTCTTCAATATAATGTTTGAACATTTACTCCCCAGACACTTAATGAATCTCTTAATCAAGCTAAACATTAAGACTTTATCATGAATCAATTCAAACCTAATCTTAAACTTCTTAAGGGATATTTCTAAACATCTAATGCTATCACTAGTAATACTCCACAAACCAAACTAGGAGTTACCAAAATTAATTTTCCTTTACCTTCTCATACACCTCTTTCAATTTAGCAAATGAATCAATTTTTTTTCCTTAAAACACTTCATCTATTCTAATAATCCTCATAAATGATATGACCCTAATATATTTTTATGGTTCCATGCCAACATTAGGCATTCTCAAGAATATTGTAGAGGGATCACTAAATTTATTGTCTCCTATGTGCTTGGTGATTCATTCAATCATGAATCTATGATCAATATTCATCATCAAGAATACATTATTGCTTCTCAAAAATGACAAACTTCCAAATATTATACCTCTAATAGCCAAAACTATTCTTCAAATAATCAATCAAATACCAAGGATGTTTGTGCTTTAGATGCTGATTATGATTAATATTTTAAGAATTCAAAATATGTCAACATTGGTAAGGTCAACTATCATTGTAAACAAGCTCACAAATATCCCATTACCAAGCCTAAGAAGACTTATTTTGAGGAAAAAATTATTAAAGATACTACCACTACTAATGTTGCTTCAGAATCCCAAGAAGATCCATATCCTCCTTTTAATCCTCCAACTTCAATTATTCCCCCAAAGAATAATGTACCTCTTAAACCTTGTGTTGATCCTTCTAAGTCTCATTGGAACTTTCTTGAAGAACTCAATTATATGCCTTGTAAAATTTCTCTTAGGGAGTCAGTCTATACTTCTCCCTATAATCATAAATTCCTTATGCAATAACTTCAATAAATTGAAGATCCATCCTACATAGATGAAGAACCACCTTCTATTGAATCTCAACATACCAACATAAATACCATTGAAAATATGTGTCTTTCTTCCAAGCCCTTTATTGAATTCCTTGAAGAGGACATGATCAAAGATGAAATTATTTTTTGTGTTGATGATCCACCACTCTTTATCAAAGTAGCCATTAATTCCACTATTATCTAAAAAGTCCTAGTTGATGAAGGTTCTGGTATTAATGTAACATCTTTATGGCTCATCCAACAACTTAGCTATAACAAGGATCATCTCAAGTAAACCCATCTTACTTGTCATGGTTATAATAAGACTAATCAAAATCCACTTGGTTGTATTTGGATTCCATTAACCATTAGACCTAAGACTATTCAAACCAATATTGTGTTCCTTGACTTACCCCTATCTTATAACATACTCCTTGGTTATGCATGGACTCATCAAATGAGGGCCATTGCTTCTTCTGGTAGTCAATGTATTAAATTCTTACATAATGGAAAATAGTATAAGCATGAAGCTAATCTTAACCCATGGAGCATTCAACTTCCTAATCATAAATCAAAATATTTTATTCCTACCATTCCTAAAATCAATAGTGATACTTCACCCAAGTTCATCAACATGAAACATAATTTAGAAGTTACTCTTATATATTCTGATAATGATGATCCCAATGATTTTTAGCATACATGCAATACTACCAAGTTACCTCCCTACATTTTGTAATGGCTAACCCCTTCTCTATTACTCAGGGATCATATTATTCCTCTTATTAGTGAGATTACCAATTTTACCCCTCCATATAATTATTAGGATCCTTCTTTACCTAAATATGCCTTCACTTTTAATGATTTTGGAGTGGCCAAATTATTTCAATATTCTTTCATCATGTCTCCCTGTACATTCAATAATATTGATATTTCACCCTTTGAAACTCCCTCTGATTCTCAAGCATGTATAATTTCTCCAACATATGATGATAACTATATAATGGCCTAAACTCAATATAGAGACTTAGATGTCCAACATTACTAGAAAACCTTAGCTCAAATTCATGATTTTAATCATGATGTTCATATTATATCTATAGATCATACCTTAGATCCTGAGGTTCATGTGCCTCTTTTCAATTCCCCTTTTATTGATACTCTTTGGGTAGTAAAGAAAATTATATGTTCTAAACCTCTAGAAGTTTATACATCTCCTTTCCCACCTATTGATCCAATATCTTCTACTCCATCTACTTCTACTCCTAAAATTACACTAGATGCCAAGGCAATCAATGTTCGTCAAATACATTTTGAGTATGATCACCATGGCACAATCAAATTCTAGATCTTGAAGTAGATATCAAGTATTATGATCCTTTCCTACCTTGCCTAGTGATGAAGCTATTATTGAGTTAATCTATGCTATAGAACCTCAACTTCCTTAGCATCATCATAAACTTGTAAACTTTACAATTAAAAGTCCTTGCTTTAACAACTTCATTGCTAGCATTGATCCTAAAACAAATTCAATTTTTTCCTTACCTAATGCACCATACCACTTTAAATATGGTGATGCCATGCTTATTAAAGAAACCACTGAAAATGAATATGGTACTCCATCTTATCCTTAGCCAATTATTATCTCTCATGAGCTCACACCTACTAGACATGATAATTTTACCTTATTATTTAATAAATATAATGAGTCTTTCACTTGGTCCTATGAGGACATGCTTGGAATTAACCCTATAATTATGGTGCATAACATCATTAGTTATCCTGATGTCATGCCTGTGTGTCAAAATCAAAGAAAATTTCAACTTGAAGTTTCCACTTTATGTCATAAGGAATTCATCAAATTCCTTAATGATAAATTTATCAAACTAGTGAATGGGTTTCCAGCATTGTTCCTATTTATAAGAAAGTCACTATGGTCATTCAAATTTGTATTGATTTATGCAATCTTAATCTTGCTTATCCCAAGGATAACTTCCCTTGTCTCTTATGGATGGATTATCGAGATACAATCAAATTTATATCACTCCTAAGGACCAACATAAGACTAATTTCACCACAAAATGGGGCACCTATTGCTATGTCAAAATGCCCTTTTATCTGAAGAATGTCAGAGCTAGTTATTTAGTGCGATGACTCACATATTTCATGATATCATTCACAAAATTGTTGAAACCTATGTGGGTGACATCATTGATAAATCTAAACATTGTAAAAATCATTATTCTAATCTTGATATCATATTTGACCATCTCATTAAATATAAAGTTAGGCTTAATCCTTAGAAATGTGTCTTTGGATTCACATCTAGAAAAAATTTAGGATTCTTAGTTTCTCTCTATGGCATCAATGTTGACCCTACCAAAATTAGTGCTATCATCAACATGCCCATTCCTCATTCTATTCTCAACAGTTATACTTATTTAGGCAAATTTGGGGCAACTAGATGATTCATCCCAAAAATGGCATATTGAATTCACTCCATCAATTCCTATATCAAGAAAGGTACTTCTTTAGAATGGATGGATCCATGTCAAAAATCCTTTGATAATAGGAAAGAGTAATTACTTCATCCACCTACACTTTGTCCTCCTTTTAATGATAAACCTTTGATTCTATATACTTCTTCCACACCTATTTCAGTTGGGGTAATGTTTTCCTAACAAGATGATACACAAAGAGAGTGTGTTATCTAATACATTAGCTAAGGCCTCATCGATTATGAAACACATTATACTAAAATTGAGTGTGATTTCCTCACCATCTATTTTACAGCGGAAAATATTTGCCACTATATGCTTTACCAAACTACTTATGTCATTATTCATTTTGACCCCCTTCATCATTTCTTCTCTAAATCTTTTCTTCCTAGAGATAGAATTGGAAAATGAATGTTCCTCCTTATATATTTTTGATCTCTGCATCATCACTCAAAAAAAATTCAAAGGGAAAATCATATCTAATCAACTTACCATAGCTTCCATACTAGCTACTTTTTCTCTTCAAGATAATCTTCTATATAATAATATCCTTTACATAAAAGGTCTTAATCAATATATTTCTCTCAAAGATTATTTTCATATCTTTATCACCAATATTAAAACCCGTAATCTTAATGAATCCACTAATCCATCTAGAACTACTAAACCATAAGTAATTATCAAGGAGCTTCCTTAAATTAATGTCAACTTGTATGAGTTTACTTGGACCCTTCACTTTTATGGTGCCAAATGCCTTTAAGGAGATGGGACATGTTACATTCTCACAAGTCCTCTTGGTAAATTCATTCTTTTATCTTTTCACTTCACCTTTGATGTCACCAACAATATGGTCAAGTATGAATATCTTATCTTAGGCATGTGATCTGATCTTGAATTAGACATTCAATACCTTCATGCTTTAGGTTATTCTCAACTTATTTCCCATTAATTTAGTGGTGATTATCAATGTAAAAGTGATAAACTCATCACATATCATCAAATTAAAACCACTCTTACTAAAGATTTCATCTTTTTCACTATTGAGCCTATTCCTAGAGATCAAAATTCCATTGCTAATTCTCTAGCCTCTTCAACATCTCTTTTTCATCCCCTTAAAGTCATTTCTGATCCTAATTTTCTTATTCAAATAATAAAATCTCCATCTTCTACTCAACCATCAGATTCACTTCTTTTTCATATCGAGGCTATTACCATTTAAAAAATCTCATGGCACTAATACATCATTTAATTCTTGGAACATCAAACTTATCCTCCTAATTTAAAATCTCGTGAAAAGATGCACATTTGTAAACAAGATTTCAAGTATGTATTTCTAGATAACATCCTTTACTTTTCATAATACTGAAGGTACCTTGATCCATTATGTTATACAAAATGAGGTTCTTCCTCTTCTTGAATAAGCACATGAGGGAATTTATGGTGGCCACTATAGTAGACATGCTACATCCTGTAAATGCTTACACATGGGTTAATTTTTGCCTACTCTTAGAAAGGATGCAATTGAATATGCTAAAAAGTTTAATCATTATCATCTTCATGATGATATAATCTATTCACCTATATTTTTACTTCAAACTATCAAATTTCCTTGTCCATTTTCCATATGGGGATTCTATGTCATTGGTAAACTACATCACTTCTAAGATAGACATGTCTTTATCATCATTTCTATTAAATATTTTACCAAGTGGGTAGAAGCCATGCCTCTTGTTAACATTATTAGTCTTACGATTTCCAAATTTTTTCTTAATCAAATTATTTTCTACTTTGGTGTTCCCCATACCATCATTTCAAACAATGGTGGTAATTTCAAAAATAAACATGTTAAACAACTTTGCAACAAATTCAAGATTAATCACAAATTTTCCAAGCCTTATCATCCATAATGCAATGGCCATGTTGAGGCCAATAATAAAATTCTCAAAAAAACTCTCGAAAATACAATTTTTGAAACTTTCACATATTGGAATATTCATCTCTACCTTGCACTTTAGGCTTATTGGACTAGCACACGTACTGCCATTGGAGAAACACCATTCTCTCTAGTCTATGGTTCTAAGTTAGTTATTCATTTAGAATTTGAGCGTCTCTATCTTTTTATATCTCTTCATGGTATTATTCTAGATGAATAATTAAGTGAATTTTATCTTCATGCCCTTGATCTACTTGATGAACATCATCTTTCCACCTTATAACATAGTTACCAATACAAGGCTTTTATTGCCAGACAACATAACAAATGTGTTAAAATTTGCACATTTAATGTTGGTGATATTATCCTTAAATTAGACTACACATTATGATAAATAAGTTAAATACACCCAAAAATGGTGGGACCCATATTTAGTCAAATATATTCTCGGTCCAAGAACCTACCATCTTCAAACTAATGAAGGCCATGTTTTAAAAGAGCCCACCAATGCACAATTCCTTATAAAGTACTTTGCCTAAACATTTCCTTATTTTCATGCTTTCTATATACATCTATCTAACACTTTTTATAGGTTATTTACACAAGTTTCTCCCTCTACAACAAGTTCTTTCCTTTCACAAACCTTTATTCCTCCCTTTTGGTCTTTTGGTTTCTTGATGTGACATAGTCTTCTTTAATTTTTTGCATTTTATCTTTTTGTACCCCTTGGGTTTTTATTTTGTGGGTTTTTTCATAAGACTGTCTATAGGACTTGACATTCCTCATAAAATTAACATCTTTTACTTATTTTTCTCCCTTATGATTTTTCATTTGCTTTTTCACACCCCTTAGATTTCTCTTTTATGATGTTGTACTATAAGACCATGGATAGGATCCATCCCTCATAAAATTACCATCATTTTATCTTTTTAGATCATTATTCTCAAATTTTAGATTTTGATTCTTTTGTTAGATAGAATTTGCACATAATTTGTGTTAGCATGTTTTCCTCCATTTCCCTCATTCTTATGATAAGGAATCACCCTTTACTATCATTGTATCCTCTTTTTCCCTTTGTCACATTTTTCACAATTTAAAGTAATTCAAATTGTTTCGTGTGTCACTCCTCTTTATTTTCCATTTTCATTCACTCCATATTGGATAAAACAAGGTTGAAGTCAAGATATCACTTTTATTTCACCTAGACTTATGATACTTTTAGAACCCACACTCTTTTAAGTTCTCGCACTTAGCAACCTTGTCCCAATTATTCAAATGAAAGTCATCTTTATCATCCATGTTTGGTTTTCCAAATCTGTATGGGGGATAAATAGAAAAATCCATCAAGAAATATAAAATCAAAATGATTTGAATACAAAGGCAATGGTATATAAAAGGCAACTTACAAATCTCAAAAATTTAGAATCACACCAAAAAATGTGATTACAAGCACATATCCTATCTCTAATTGAAGATCAAACTCCATAGTTGGCCTCATATAGTGTCAAGGTCCTTTGGGGTGTGGTAGGCCAATAGATTGGAATAAGGGAATTAAACAAACTCTATGGTGCTACCTACTTTCTCACACAAGTACCCAATCTTTGTGATAGACCTATGGATTTGTAAGGGGTCCTAAAGAATGAGGAACATTTTATGAGGAGGCATGCCCATTTTAATTTTCATGCATATAGATTTCATGGGATAATCTATATACTACTTTTTTTGACCTAAGATTTATGTGGCTAATATAAGTTCTTCAGAGTCCTTAAGGTTGAAAGTTCTCTTATTTTGACAAACCCAATTTGAGTGTCTTGACTTCAATAAAGAGTTCCTCTACCTTGATTTTTCCTTCATTTTCACCTCCACCCATTTAATTTTCCCCCTTGATAGACAAATTGTGACTCTAAATATATTTTTCCTTCTTCTTTATTCCCTTCACCTCTTAAAAACATGCTAGCACTACTTTGTTTCAAATTTTATCTATCCTTAGAGTAGAATAAAATGTTTGAGTAACTAAGGCTTGTGTTCTTTACACCATGGTTTACATTCCTAGACTTGTTTCCTTTTACCATTTATCATTTATTTTACTATCCTTATATTACAAACACCTGAGTTCATACCCTTTTTCCATTTTTGAATGAGGTTGGCTTATTACTTCTCACTCAACAATGTTGTTTTCCCTTTTATGCTTCCTTTTTCTATTGTTGAGTGTGATAACGATTGTTATTACTCTCTCATCAATGTTATTTTACCATTTTGTTTCTTATTTTACCATTAATTTTTTTGTTACCATCTTGTTTGACATGTATCCTCAGTTTCATTTAGTGAGTTTGACTTTTTAACATAAGGATAACTTGTTTGAGTTTTTTGGTCTTTAGTAGCCTTGGATTTTTGATTACCTAATTTAATCTTTTTTTTGACTTGGTCATTTAGTCTAACATAACACTTCTCACCCCAGCTTTCCAAATTTCCCAAGTGTGTCCTATCCTCACAGCGCCATCTATCTTGGGTTTTCTTGCATTTTTTGTTTTTACTCTTTAGTTTTTATTCTTGGGTTTGTCAAAAGTAGTCTCTGTACCACACAAAATCAAAACTAACATAATAAACAACCATCCTGTAAAGTTAACTCAAGGTATACATTACATTTAATTTTTATTTATTTACTTTTAAGTCATTTACTTTAAGTTATTTTTTCCTTAAAATACTACAAATATGTTTTAGCCTCAACATTATGTGTCCCTATGTTATTTCTCAAAGCTCCATCCCCTAATATACCTTAGTGACATGTGATGAGATTAAAGTGGGACATATTTATACACATAATATTTTAAACTTTTATCAAATACTAATGCTTTAAATCTTATAAGAACCCATCGATACTCAATCTCTGTAAGTGCATGCCTTAAGGGGTCCATCAGGAAAGGGGTGGGTAGACCTTTGGTGTTTCATAGGATTTTTATCCTTTATTGCCACATTATTACCAATCCAACCAGCTCTTAAAACTATTCCCTAAGATATTAATCCTCCCTTGCACACTCTTTTAGTCTTTTTCCTCTTTCCATCCCTCTTTTCCTCACCTTGATCCCCTTTAGCCAGTTAACTATACTAGGTTGACTAGGTAAACCATGTACAATTTTCAACCTCTAATTGATATATAGGGTCAATTGGATCAACCTTGTACTATTTAGGGTATTTTTTACTTTGATTTTAAATATCCCTTCAGTTGACCTAGCTTGGGACCTAGTGATTTATCTCTCAAAAACATACAAGGTTGAATGGGTTAACCCCGTATAGCCAACATATTTGAAAGGATTTAGGGTGAGATCTAACTATAAATACAAGAACATTTTTTCATTATTTATATATGCAATCAAGAGTTATTATTCACTCGTGCTTGTTTACAATTTGCTCTTCTACCATTCTACTTGAAAATTCTTAGTTTAGGGTTTCTACTTGGAGAATCTAGTCTTTTAGATAATTATTGGATGCTTTGGCCTTTATTAGTTATCCTTACAAACTAAAATAACCTCTTGTGAATAACTTTTGTCTAAGAGAGAGATTGAGTCTCAATGAGTTCACATGCAAGTAAGTATATTCTAACTTTATTCTCCTCTCTTTAGTGGATATAAGTAGCATAAGTATTGGTTCAAATAATATTACTCTTCATATTCCATGTATTAGGGTCTTACTCATACTTATCTTAATTTATATTCTCCAATACATGTTTTGATTGCTTTACTAACCCCTCATATTATGCCACAAGCTTTCTTGTGCACTAAATTAGATTTACTTTCTTGTTTATTAAAATAGAGTGAACATTAAACCTAGGATTCTTTTAGTGTTTTTGCATAGTTTTGTTAGACTATAGGATTTGAAACCATTCCTATCATGGTGTATTAAGATAAGTTAACCCCTAATGGGGTCTAGTGGATCCCCATATTGGTCATGATCCTGCTTAAAAAATGTATTCCCAATTATAAGTGTAGGTATGCTATATCTTCTCAGAACGAGGATTGATTTATAAACAAATGAATTTTTGATTGCATACAGTTCTCTCCTTCACTTGAATCCACACATACACAACTCACACAATTAGTCCAATTATGCCTTGTATGTATACGACTCTCATCCTTTAACCTATCTTGATTGGCCAAGATGATTTACATATTTGAACCACATTTAATGTAGGTAAATAAACATGTTATATATGATAACTACACTCTTCATAGGTTTACCAATACCTCATTAGTCACAAACCACCATTAGGTCTTGGTGAGACCTAAAATAATTAGGCCTTCATACTCACACGTTACATGTGACTACTTGCACCACTTTCATGTTTTACTAATGCTTCAAACACATCAAACCTATTTATAATATCCCATTTATTACTCCCATATGGGTATATTCTACCTATAACACCAAATCACACCTTGAACATACCAATTAGGTATCCTTGCTCTTTAGGCTTCCATATACAGAAAACACAGTCTCAAATTTTTGAAACAAACACTCAAGTCTTTCATAAATCCATATGATTATATTAGATGGGTTAACCCTTCAAGATATATTCAAAACCTATATATTATTTATATGTTTCAACATAATATCTAAATACTTAAATCAACTCTCATAAAATGATGACTCATATTGGTCGCATATAGTCAAAATACAATTATACTATTTTGACTTTCCATACCTGATTAGGGGAAAAATATGACAAAAAATGCCTTATAATAAGCCTTATATACTAATATAACATCTCCATACTCATTTTCTTCCTTAAAATTACTTATAACACCTTTAATTCACTCTTGCAACATGGTCACTCAATCTACTAGTGCATTCAATAAAAATAGTCAACTTCTAAGCCTTGTTTCACACTAAAGATGGATTGTTCAAACCTCCATAATCCACATATATAGTCTTAATAAAGTCTAAAGTACTCTCCAATAGATATTTCATATTTAACAATCTATATATTATCAAGAGAAACTCAATTATCTTTCTTGGGTCACTTGTAGAACATGGTCAAACACATAGTAAAATTTTAATCTCAATATGTTTGACTATATAAACATTCAAATCTTCTAACTAGATTCTCTATATGTTTCTTGAATTCCTTTACAACTTTTATTGTTACTACATAAATAAATTCATTTTTAATCAAAAGATATAGCTCAAATAGTAAGCATTGGTGTTTCTTTCATTAAATTCAAATGACAATGGTCACTATGTAAATGTTAAACATTGGACAATTTGACCTCATCTCATGTCTCTTGGAAACTTTGAACAAATACACACCATTTATCTCCTTATAATTATCTTGGTATTTATCTTTCAATGCTCATCATTGATTTTTGATCTGAGCTCCCATGATTATGCCACTTGGTACTTCTATATGCCTTCTATGCACATTAACTATTTGACTTGATCCACACCATCAATATTTATCTATATGAACACCCATGTTCCACTGATCTTCTATCAAAGATCCAATATAATGACACTTGTTACCAGTGCATATAATCTTAGACTCTTTGACATATCGATTAAATATGCACCATTTGATCACTATTAACAAGATCATACACTCCATTAGATCCTTATCCAATCAGATAAATTTCTCATTGTTAGATCTTTGATCTGATTAAAAAATCATCATAGATATTCAATACCACAAATTTGGCTAAGTATGGGAACTTAGTAAATTTCATCTGAGAAGCCAACTTTTCACCTTAATAACTTTTGTTATGCTCCATGTCCAAACCTAAAATTGAATCATATGATATCCTTAATTAGGGTAATCCATCCATGTGTCAAAATAATTTTTAAACCTTCACACATGTGAAATATGATGTCATCAATCTTCTTACTCAACTTTATCTATCAGGATGACTACTTTACCTTAGACATTCATATGACTATTATGATTAATTCTATTCACTTTCATAGGCACTCATAACACCACATAGGGTCTCTACAACATGTTCATATCAACAATATCATCTATCAATTGCCTCATTAAGTCAAACACTCTCCAAACCATCAATTTGATCACTTTTTCATTAATTCACTAGTACCACATGCTCTCTTTGACATCAATAACAACTAAACATCAATGACTATGCTCAACAATCTCCCCCTTTGTCATTGATGTAAAAACATTCTTAGAATGAATTCTTACACATTTGAACTCATTCATTTTAATCTTTATTGTATTTTGACATTAATGAGAAAAGGTCTCTTTGTCAATATGGAAATAATCATTCCTTAACATCATGTATTTATTCAAGCACTATTTAAGATGCTTAGGATAATTATAAACTTTCAAACATATCAATCAATTGATTCCCTTTTGACATGCACCAGTCTAAACTTGGACTTCTATGGTCATTGGTCCTAACAAATTTCTCACAAAACTTAGGAATATCCCCCTAACATCATGCTACATCTTATGTCATCTATTCTTTGACATACACCAATCTGAACTTGGGCCTTTTTAATCCTTAGACTTGTCTACATATATAACTTCACAACATTTCTTTGCTCATGCATGAATATTCAATACCTTATCAAAACACATGTATTGGTTTGATCAAGCCATCATATCAATTTTATTAAATTCACAAATATATCAAACATATTCACACTTCTATCATGACTAACGAATATTCACATATTCTCCACCTCACATCATGCACATCTTCTTCAAACCACTCGAGCTAACTTAGTTAGATTCCCTTTATCTAAACACAACTTAAAATGATATTCTTATTATACAACATCAACCAAATCTCAAATGGTATCCACCATGCTTCCTCTTGCTTTTAAGTGCATTTTTGAAGCCTAGATAAAGATACCCTAACACATAATGTCCTAGAATAATGTGAAACTAGGAGTTTCTCACAACTCATATTCTTTCTACTCCCTAGTCATTTGATACTAATATTTATTTTTCTTATTCTTAGTCCTAATAGAATTAACATGCTCATCCACTACAATATTCTCCTTTTCTTTTAAGAATGAATTGACAATACAAGGAGAAAACAAATATTAATGACATAAATTTTCATCTTAAGAAAGAACCTCATCACTAGGCATTGACAATTGATGTTCTTTACATGAAACATGCTACACAATAATAGAATGATCACTTAAATTCATGCCTACCTCAGAACTAGTCTCAGCTGGCACCTTGTTCTTCTCTTTAAGCTAAACTTGAAATAACTTTTGATTCTCCTTTTCTATCTATATAGATGACACATTCTCTTGTGATTCTTGAACCTTCTTCATATCTAATTCCTATTTTGCTTTAGTAGGTTATCCATCTTGATCTTATAGCTCAAATGAATTAGTTTTCTTAGTCTTCACATCCTTAGGATTCCATACCAAGGATTAACCTCTCTTGAGCACACTAGGATGTTCATTATCCTTCTTATGATTTGAGATATTTATTGTAAAAAATATTACAATATGACCAACTTGATGCCAACTAAAACAAATAATATCATTCATACCTTCTACTTGATGAATATTATGAATCTCAACAAACATACCATCTTATCTCTTAGGTTTATTATGCTCAAGATTAACTATATTTTGTCTCCATACCTAGGTTAATCTTTTCCTATGCATTTTAGGGAATAATCTAGTAATATGTCCCATGCCATGACAATTATAGTAGACTACATTATCCATACCTCTAGCTGACCAGTTGTTATTCTTTCTATATTTTCTTGACTTATGACCAATCATGTGACAAGCAAAAAATGACCATTAAAAGATATTTCATGTCTCATGGAACTTGGATATCTAATGGATATTTTATTATTTATCTTGGTGATTTCATCCTTCTTATCTTGAGCTGACCTCTCTTTATATTTATTAGTCTTGTTTACCTTGACAGCAAATTTCTCATGCTCATCCTTCAATTAATCTATCTTGGTCTTCAATTTAATGCTCTCATCCTCCTTAGCTTTCACACTTGAACATTCAACCTCTAACTGAATTCTAAGAACTTAGATAGTCTACTTATCCCTCTTAGCTTCTTTAGCCATGTCATCCTTCATTTTACATGCTTGCCCTTCAATAATATTTATAAAATTAAGATTGGACTTCAACTCATCATGCTCACCTAGATTTGAACTTAACTTGGAATTTATCTCTTCTAACAAAGTCTTGAGATGTCTACATTCTTCCTCTTTTGAACTTAGATTTGTCTCTGTAACCCTTAATGGATCCGTAAGATCTAGAATGGTCATCTTATCTTTTTTTACTGTTTCACATATGACCTCAACCTAGGTTTGTAAAATACTTACCTTTTCTATTTCTTTCATGAATGCCTTAGTTTGTTCTTGAAGAGAATTGACCAATGACCTTAGCTAAAAAATTTATTTCCTAAACTTCTTATCCATATTTGTACCTTATATCACCTTCAAGTGGTTAAACTTATAGAGAGGGTCCTACTCTTATACCAATTATTAGAGGTACAATCAATGAGAGTTGGGGGGGGTGAATCAATGAAATCAATGAAAGGTGGGGGGGGAATCAATGATTATATATAATCTAATTGAATTCCCAAATATTAACCATTTATCATACATCAACTTTATTAAAAAACATAAACATGAAAGCACAGACATCAAAATCATACATAAGATCATGCATCACATGAACACATCATATATGTGGGAAACCCTCTTAGGGGATAAAACACACTAAACCATATAAGATGGACTACAATCTTATAAAACAAGAAAAAAAAATTAGACTAATACCAACTTATCAAGTAACACCTATCCCTTAGTTTATTGAGATACAAATCCTACAAGGAGATACTACCCATATCTAGTTGAGCACCTATAACAACTAGACCTTTAGTAAGCTTTACATAGCAAGAAGGGAACAAACCCCTAGGCAGCCAAGCACCCACTTAACTACATTGAATAGATCATATTAAACACCTTTTCATAATATTTAATTTATGATTACCACTTTTATTTACACTCTTCACCTTCATTGTTTCACCTAAACAGTCTCAAGGGCTCACTCGCTCAATTTGACTCTTCTAGACTCATTAGGTCCAATGATCTATGTATCCACTTACATCAAATTGATTAGATAAAAATGACTGATCTTATTTAACCTCTAATGTTCCTCACTAACTTTTACCTTCTATTTCAAAGGTTCTATCCTTCACTTAAATCCACACATACACAAATCACATAATTAGTCTAATTATTCCTTATATGTATACCACTCTCTTCCTTTCACCCATATTAGTTAGCCAAGATTATTTAAATAATTGAAAAAAATTTAACATAGGTATATACACATATTAAATATTATAACCACACTCTTAATATGTTTTTCCATACCTCATTAGTCCCAAACCACCATTAGGTCTTGGCAAGACCTAAAATAATTAAGCCTTCATACTCACGCGTTACATGCGAGACTACTTGGACCACATTCATCCTTTAAAAATGGTTCAAACACATAAAATATATTTAAAACATCCTCTTAATTACTCCCATATGGTTTTATGTCACCTATAATACCAACTCACACCTTAAACCTACCAATTAGGTCTCCTTGCTCTTTAGGCTTTCATATACAGAAAACATAGTCTCAAATTTCTGAAGTAAACACTCAAGTATTTCATAAATACATATAATTATATTACATGTTTGAAACCTTAATAACCTTTAAAATACCTACATGTTATTTAAACACTTCAACACAATCTCTAAGTACTTAAATCAACTCTCACAAAATGACCACTCAAACTAGTCACACATAATCAAAATATAGTTATACTATTTTGACTCTCCATATCTGATTAGGGGAAAATATGATAAAAAATTAATTTAAATAATAATTATAGAATTAAATAACATATAAATACTCATTTTCTTCCTTAACTCTGCTCAAAATGCCTTCAACTCACTCCTATAACATGGTCACTCAATCTGGTAGTGCATTTTAATAAAAAAATGTCAACTTCTAAGCCTTTGTTCACACTAAATATGGATTTTTAAAACCTAAATAATCAATAAAAATATTATTAATAAATTATAAAACACTCTCCAATATTTATTTCATCTTGAAACATCAAAATACTATCAAGATCAACTCAATTATCCTTCTTGGGTCACTTGCAGAACATGGTCAAATACATAGTCAACTTTGAAGCTCAATATATTTGACTGTAAAAAAATTAAAATATTCCAAATAGATTATATGGATTCTAATTTAATTATTTTACAACTTTTATTTTTACTTCATTAATAAATTTATCCTATATCAAAATATATAGCTCAAATAGTAAGCACTAGTTTTTCTTTCATTAAATTCAAATGCCAAGAGTCACTATGTAAATGTTAAACATCAAACACTTTGACCCCATCTCATGCTCCCTAGAAACTTTGAAAAAATATTCACCATTAATATCTATATAATTATATTTATATTTATATTTCAATTCTCATCATTGATATTTAATTTGAGCTCGCATAATTATGTCACTTGATAACTCTATATGTTTTTTACGCACATTAACTATTTGAATCAATCCACACCATCTATCTATACAAGCACCCACATGTCATTAATATTATATAAAATCTTCAATATTTTGATACTTGTCACCAACACATGTAATCTTAGACTCCTTGACATATTGACTAAATACACATCATTGGATCACTACTAAAAAGATCATGTGCTCTATTAAATCCTTATTCTGTCATAAAAATTGGTCACCATTAGATATTTGATTTGATTCAATGCTCATCATAGATATTCAATATCAAAAATTTGGATAAGTATGTGAACTTAGTAAATGTTTTTTGAGAAGCCAAATTTTCACCTTAATAACTTTTGATATGCTCCATGTCTAGATCTAAAATTTGAACCATATGATCTCCTCACATAAGGGAATCCATCCATGTATGAAACTACTACTAAAACATTCACACATGTGAAATATGACATCATCAAAATACTTACTTAGTTTTATTTGTCAAGATGACTACTTGATCTTAGACATTCATATGACTATTTTGATGAATTTCATTCACTTTCATAAGCACTCTAAGAACTTATAACACCCCATAGGGTCTCTGCAACATGTTCATATCAACAATATCATCCATCAAATAACTCATTAATTCAAACACTCTCCAAATCATAAATATGATCATTTTATCATTAATGCACTAGTACCACATGCTCTCTTTGACATCAATGGCAACCAAACATCAATGACTATGCTCAACAATCTCTACTTTTATCGTTGATGGAAAAACACCCTTAGAATGAATTCTTACTCATTTGAACTCCATCATTCTAATATTTCTCCACCTTTGACATTAGTGACAAAGGGTCTCTTCCTTAATATGCCAATAATCATTCCTTAACATCATGTATATGTTCAAATACTATTTAAGATGCTCAAGATAGTTACAAACTTTTAAGCATATGAATCAACTACTCCCCCTTTGATATGCACCAATCTAAACTTGGACTTATTTAATCCTTGGTTTAGATAAACTACTCATAGATCTTAAAAAATCTCCCCCTAACATCATGCTCCATATTATGTCATCTTTTCTTTGACATACACCAATCTAAACTTGGGCTTTTCTGATCCTTGGACATATCTACTTACAGAACTTCACAAACTTTATTTTCTCATGCATGAAGCTTCAATACCTTATAAAACACATTCCTTGGCTAGATCAAGTCTTCATATCAATTTTATTGAATTCACAATTATAGAAAACATATTCAAATTATATAATGATTGAATCATATTCACATATGTTCCCCCTCACATCATGCACATCTTATTTAAGCCACTCAAGATAACTTAGTTAACTCCCCTTTAGTGAAACACATATTCAAATTATATTATTGTCTTAAAACATTAACCAAATATAAACTAGCATCTATCATGTTTCCTGTTGCTATCAAGTGTCTCCTTGTAGCCTACATAGAAATACCCTGACCCACAATATCCTATAATAATATGAAACTGGGAGTTTCCCACAACTCCTCATATTACTTATCCTCATTGGTCATCTGATACTGATATTTATTTATCTTCTTCTTAGGATTAAGATAAGTAACATGCTCATCCAATATAATATTCTCTTTTTCTTTTAAGAATGAATTGAAAATACCTAGAGAGAACAAATATTCATGACATACCTTCTTATTTGAAGAAAGAACCTAATCACTAGGCCTTGACAACTAATTTTATTTTCATAAAACATGCTCAACAACAATAGGATATTCACTTAAATTTATACCTACCTTAGAACTAGTCTCATTTGACACTTTGTTTTTCTCTTTGAGCTCAACTTGAAATGACTTTTGATTATCCTTTTCTATCTAGATAGATGACACATTCTCTTGGCATTCCTTAACCTTCTTCGTATATGATTCCTCTTTTGATTTATTAGGTATTCCACCTTTATCTTTCATCTCAGTTGAATTACTTTATTTGGTTTTCACTTTCTTAGGATTCCATACCAAAGATTGACCTTTCTTGATCACACTATGATGTCCATGCTCCTTATGATTTGAGAGCTTTTTTGTATAATATCTTGAAATATGACCAACTTAATGATAAATAAAATAAATAACATCATTCATACCTTCTCCTTGATGAATATTATGAATCTTAGCAAACATACCATCTTATCTCTTAGCTTCATTATTCTCAAGATTAACTATAATTGGTCTCCATACCTAGGTTAATATTTTCCCATGCATTCTATGGAAAAATATATAAATATTTACCATGTCATGACAATTAGAGTAGACTACATTATCCATACCTCTTGAAAACTAACTACTCTTCCTTTTATAGTTTCTTTCCTAATGACCAATCTTGTGACAAGCAAAATAATGACCATTAAGAGATATTCCATACCTCATGGCACTTGAATGTCTGAAGGATATTTTCTTGTTGTTCTTGGTGATTTCATCCTTATTATCTTGAGATGATCATTCTTTCTCTTTCTCAATCTTATTTACCTTAACAAAAAATTGCTCATTCTCATCTTTCAATGAATCTAACTTGGTCTTAAATTGAACTCTCTCAATATCTTTAGATATCATACTTGAACTTTTAGCCTTTAGCTAAATTATGATAACTTGGATAGTCTCCTTATCCCTCTTAACATCTTGAACCATGTCATCCTTCATTATTCATGTTTTCCCTTCAATAATATTTATAGAATCAACATTGGACTTCAAATCATCATGCTTACCTTGCTTCAAACTTAACTTGGAATTTGTATCTTCTAATAAGTCTTGATATGTATGTACTCTTCCTCTTTTGAACTCATATTTTTATTTGTAACCCTTAGCTGATCCTTAAGATCTATAATGGTCACCTTATCTTTTTAACTATTTCACAGATTCCCTCAACTCAAGTTTTAAAAAGACTTAACTTTTATCTTTTTTTCATGAATGCCTTGGCTTGTTCTTGAAGAACATTGACCAATGACCTTAACTCCAAAATTTATTTCATTAACTACTTACCCTTCTTTGTACCTTGGATCACCTTCCAATTTTCAAACTTGTATAGAAGGTCCTGCTCTAATACCAATTATTATAGGTATAATCATTGAGAGGGGGGAGTAAATCAGTGAAGCTAGATAATCCAATTCAATTTCTAACTTTTAAACATTTATCATACATCAACTTGATTAATCAACATAAACATGAAATCACATACATCAAAAGCATGCATCAGAGCATACATCACATGAACACATCATATATGTGAGAAACCCTCTTAGGGGACAAACCACACTAAACACTAAAAGATGGACTAAAATATTATAAAACAAGATCCAAAATTTAGACTAGAACTAACTAATAAAGGAATACACATCCCTTAGTTTAGTGAGACACCAATCCCAAAATGAGTTGCTACTCTTGTCTAGTTGAGCACCCACAATAACTAGACCTTTAGAAAAATTTACCTTACAAAGAGGGACCAAAACCTTAGGCAACCAAGCACCCACTTAAATAAATTAAATATATAATATTAAACACCTATTTTTTCTATTTAATTGATGATGACCACTTTTATTTTCACTCTTCACCTTCACTCTTTCACCCAAAGAGTCTCAAGGGCTCACTCACTCAATCTACCTCTTCTAGACTCATTAGGCCCAATGACTTATTTATCTACCTAAATAAACTTGATTAGATAAATATGACTGATATTATTTTCCCTCTAATATTCCTCACTAACTTATAGCTTATATTTCAAATTTTCTCTCCTTTGCTTCAATCCACACATACACAACTCACATAATTAATTTCAATTATGCCTTGTATTTATACCACTCTCTTCTTTTAACCCATCTTGGTCAACCAATATGCTTTAAATATTTGAAAAACCTTTAACATATGTACATACACATGTTATATGTGAGAAACACACTCTTAATAGGTCAGCCAATACCTCATTAATCCCGAACCACCATTAGGTCTTGGTGAGACCTAAAAAAATTAGGCCTTCATACTCATCCGTTACATGTGAGACTACTTGGACCACATTTATCCTTTACCAATGATTAAAACACAGAAAAAATATGTAAAATATCCCATTTCTCACTCCAATATGGTTCCATTCCATGTGTAACACCAACTCACACCTTGAACCTACCAATTAGGTATCCTTGCTCTTTAGACTTTCATATACATAAACACGGTCTCAAACTTTTAAAGCAACCACTCAAGTATTTCACAAATCCATATTATTAGATCATATGGGTTAACCATTTAGGATATCTTCAACACATATATGTTATTTATACACTTTAACACAATATCTAATTACTTAAATCAATGTTCATAAAATTACCACTCAAACTAGTCACACACAGTCAAAATATAGTTAAACTATTTTGAATCTCCATATCTAATCAAGGGAAAAACATGAAAAAAATGCCTTATAATAATACATATAGAATTATATAACATATCCATACTCATTTTATTCCTTAACTCTGCTCATAACACCTTCAACTCACTCTTATAACATGGAAACTCAATTTGACAGTGCATTTAATAAACACAGTCAACTTCTATGCCTTTGTTCACATGGAAGATAGATTGTTCAAACCTCAATAATCCATAGAGATATTATTAATGGAGTATAAAACACTCTCTAATAGTTATTTCATCTTCAAATATAAAAATAATATCAAGATCAACTAAATTATCCTTCTAGGGTCACTTGCAGAATATGGTCAAATACATATTAAACTTTGAAGATTAATATGTTTCATTTTAAAAATATTCAAATATTATAAATAGATTATATGTAATCATATTTAATTACTTTAAAAATTTCCTTTTTTACTACATCAATAAATTCATCTTCGATCAAACTATATATCTCAAATACTAAGCACTAGTTTTTCCTTCATTAAATTCAAATGCCAACAATCACTGTGTAAATGTTAAGCATTAGACAATTTAACCTCATCTTATGCTCCATATAAAATTTGAAAAAATACACACCTTTTATATCATTAGAAGTATCCTGGTATTTATCTTTCAATGCTCATCATTGATCTTTGATCTGAGCTCCCATGATTGTGTCACTTGGTAGCTCAATATGCCTTCTATGAACATTGACTATTTGACTTGATCCACACCATCGATCTCTATCTGTATGAGCACCTATGTTTCATTGATATTATGTCAAATATTTGATATTATTCCAATTGTTACTAGTGTATGTAATCTTAGACTCTTTGACATATTGACTAAATATGCACAATTGGATCACTATTAACAAAATCACACAATCCATTAGATTCTTATCTAGTTAGATAAATTTCTCATCATTAGATATTTGATCTGATTAAATGATCATTGTAGATATTTGATATCACAAATTAGGTTAAGTATGGGAACTTAGTAAATTTTGTCTAAGAAGCCAACTTTGCACCTTAATAACTTTTTCTACACTCCATGTCTAGACCTAAAATTTGAACCATATGATCTCCTCAAATAGGGGAATCCATCAATGTGTCAAACTACTATTGAAACATTCACAAATGTGAAATATTATGTCATAAAAATACTTACTCAATGTTATCTATCAAGATGACTACTTGAGCTTAGACATTCATATGGCTATTTTAATGAATTTTGTTCACTTTCATAAGCACTCTAAGCACTCATAACACCCCATAGGGTCTCTGAAACATGTTCATATAAAAAACATCATCCATAAATTTACTTAATAAGTAAAACACTCTCCAAACCATCAATATAATCACTTTAATGCACTAGTACCATATGCTCTCTTTGACATTAATGACAATCAAACATCAATGACTATGCTCAACATGTTCAACATTATTATTCTATCATACATAAATTATACATAGAGATAATGTGTCAAGAATTCCTCACATGAATTTTTATGAAGATATATAATATTATGGTTAAGGTTAGATTGTAGTTAATAGGATTTATTTGATGTTATTAATGGTGCATATCAAGAAACCTATCAATATATTTGATCACATTACTTTGTTATGTCATATTATGCCTCATGTTTTCACCTCAATATTTTTTATATATTTTTACTTAATTATATAATTTATGATGAATTTATTATCTTTCATTATTATCTATCTCTTATCTTTCTTTTCACTTTCAGATTGATATTCTATTTTGCTAAATTTTGTCTATTTCAAGTTTACAAGAAAACAGATAAGAATGATGGAGATAATTGATTAGAATGAACCTAGATTAGTTTACATGTTATATCCAGATATTTTGAGCACTCCTCTTTAGTTGGGGAGGACTACTTAAAGTAAGAAATAACTACCATAAGATTTTTGTTAGCAGATAAATGAGTGGGCTGCCAAGCTACATGCTTGTTCTAAGAAGTGTGAAACTTCCTTAGAGATGACAATCCACTTTTGAGAGACAAAATAATAATGAATAACTAAAATAGAGTGAAAGAGATAGTGAAAGAGAGATAATACTACCATTATTAACAATTTGTATGTAGTAGAGAGTGACAAGGTGTAGGTGATGTATTTTATTTATAGTTTAGATGTTATTTGGGTAGGTTTTAGAAAGGTTAGGGAATCCAAAATCACTAATGTTGGTAGGGGAGTGATCGATATTGGTTATACTACTAAGGTCAGTAGTGAAGGTGACCAATGTTAGTTAGATTGCTGAGGTTGGTAGGGGTAATAATTGTTTGGGAGCTTGTAGAAGGCTTTTTTTGGGTCTAGAAAATGGTTTTGATTAGGTCTAGAGGTTGGGGAGAGTTATAAGAGAGAGAGTATGGTTTGGGTAGATCTAGTTAGAGGTTTGGTGTGTCAAGTTAAGGGGAAACAAGTGAGGAATATTTGTAACTCCCTCATGGGGGTTTGATCAAAAGTGCACAAAGAAATGCATAATAGATATAAAGTGATTGAAGAATACATGTTTAAAAGACCTGTAGGATAAGTGATGTACTTAGCTGTGGTTACTAAATGATAAGTGTAAAATTGATGGTCTTATCAGGTAATCCAAATTGATGGCATAAATAGAGAGAACAAGTGGGTTTTGTTGATCCTCAAGAGCTTAGTTCTTAATCATGATTGACTTATGCAAGATGATAGTAAGCTAGGATGTTGAAAGTTGAATGTTGAGAGCTTGAATGCAAGTAAGAATGAATTTGATTGATTTTTAATGACCTAAACTTTAGGTTAGATTTTGGCTTATATCATTGATGTTGATGATCCCACTAATTTTGGCCATTGGTTGATCGACATCGACAACCCTATAATAGGTAAACCTTGTTATTTTTGGCTTGTTTTATATTGTTCTTCATGCTAAGTGTGGCACCCATTAGAAAATGGTAAAAATAAGAGGTTAAGAAGGAGGTATTTGATTATGAATTTAGTTTTGAATTGGGAATAAGTCCTGCATAGTTAGGATGAGGGGACCAAGTCTTGAAGTGACTCATCAAGTGAGAATTAGTCATAGGGCAAGGTGGCTAGGTAAACTGGCAACAGGGGTTTTTAATTAACTTGATAAGTTATGTTAAATTAATTACATGTGTGAGGGGTAAAAGCATGGGTTAGGGAGGTTAATTTTTATTATTGAAAATAGGTTAAAAGGAGTTTCAGCACATGGAGTTACACATGTGTGTTTGATGTAATTTTGGTGTCTACACATTCATAGTTATTGATTTATAAATATTTTACTTTTTACATATTCAATTTTAAATATTTTATTATATTTCATTATATAATTTGAAAACACTTATAATTCCCATATTTTAGGATTTTGTATCCTCACATTTATGCTTGTGCTAGGTGGTTTTTTGAAAAGTATAGTTATTTATGTGACATGGCTATTAGACCATACCCAATAATATCATATTCTCTATATGATCAGGTATAACGTATACTTATCATTGTACCATATACTACATAAATGTATATATTATGATTATCACTCATCCCATACCATACTCTCATTTGAAAAACACAAGAGGTTAGTCTTGAGATTGCACATTTACTTATGAGTAATTTTAATAACCTTTTAAATGGCATAGTATTTAAGTAATCATATCTTGTAATAATCATTTAATCTTTATTATGTTTTTTAATTATATCAATCATGATTATTTTTCCAAATCCATATGGATGAGGAATAGATAAATTCATAAAAATTTAAAATTGAAATCATTTAAACAAAAGGCAATGATGAAAGGAAAAAACAAATAGTCAAAAATCAAAATCACACCAAAAGATGTGATTATTATCTAATACATATCCTATTTTAGTTAAATCTCAAACCTCATAGTTAGCCTCATATTATAACTAAGGTCCATAGAGTGTGGTAGGATAGTAGACTAGGATAGGTCTCATTATACTATCTAGTTCCACCTACTTTTTCATGCAATTACCCAATCTTCATAGTAGATTATCAATTCTTAAAGGGGTCCTGAGGAATGGGGAACACATCATGGGAAAGTAGGAACTTTTTAATTTTTCATGCATATATAAACTTCATGGGTGACTTATTTACTTCATTTGTTAATCCCAAGCTTTGAATTTACTAGATAGAGCATCTTAGGTCTTTATTATTTAAACAATTCTTATCATGGGCATATTTACTAATGTGTGTATCATTTCTACTAAGGATTTATAGAACACCTATGTAGTGTCTTTCATTCCCTCTATTCATCATATTACCCCTGATATTCCCATTGATGAGTATAATTTAATAGTTGATCAAACATCATTGATTTCCCTTTTGTGAGTTCTAGTGTAAGACCTTAGATAGGATTAGGCTTTCCTCAAAAAATATCCTCATTTACTTTCAAGCATCCTACATTTTTACAACTCTTTAGTTTACTTTTGTGATTTTCCTTATAAGACCTTGGATAGGACCTAGCTATCCTCAAAAAAATCCCTTAACTTATATAAATAGCTATAAGTCATGTGTTTCTATAAAATCCATACTCTTTTGCATTAGAAATTAGCACAAACCCTAAGTTTAGTTTATCATTTATATAATATTTTATTTCTTTTGAGATAATTTTTTTGTTCTTATCTTACATTGATGACTCATTTATTTTCATATCTCTCTTTGTGTTCTTATCTTATATGGACATTTATTTCACTTTCATATCTTTAAATTGAATTCTTACTTACATTTATATTGATTTCATTATCATTTACATTTCCATCATTTACATTTTTGTTCACTTTTGACATGTTTTACACAATTTTTTGAATTAGTAATTTTTGGTTTCACATTTTTCATTTATTTTAAATCATTATTTCTAACCATGTATTTACTCACATTTACTAAAAAATAATCTCATATATATTACACATTTTATTATAGCATATAACATATCAACACATTATATAAATAATGTAATAACATCCATACTATCCATATTCACATTTTCTCATAACATATATGAATTCAAAACATGTGCTAGAAATAAAATGCATACATCTATGAGTCATCAATAACATGTCTCTAAATAAATGACTCAATATGTTTGATATAATATATCATAGTATAAAATATAACTCTAAGGATCAGGTCAATAATGAAGACATGATACACTGCCCATATAGGCCTATGACATCCCTCTATAAATAGTCCATTATAGAGACCTTGTCTATGATCATAAAATCTCCACATGTTATTGTATATGTGCTACCTAGATCTTCACCTATGCCAACCATCTGGTTGTATCCATGTATTTATCTTTCTCCTCTACCAATGACTAACATGCTCATTTCTCCCCATCACCCACCCCTAGTGTTACTAATTCTTGAGCTATATTTGATAGTCTCTACAACTTTTGAACTGCCTCACCAACCAATAAAAATCAAAAATCATATGTATATGTTGAAGTCACCATAAGATAAATCATCTACATAATATCATGTTGAGGTATCATTAAATCCAATATATCATGATTATTTGCATCCATCATGGTCACCCATTTGGTCTCTACCACTATAGCCTTTGAAAAAAGAAAACAAAAAATCACATCTATTCTCATATATATATTCAAATACAAACACACACACACACACACACACACACACACACACACACACACACACACACACACACACACACACACACACACACACACACACACACACACACACACACACACACACACACACACACACACACACACACACACACACACACACACACACACACACACACACACACACACACACACACATCTAGCATGTATCTCTATATCAAATCAAAATAATCACAAAAAACACATCTTAATAAATAATAGTCACTCCATCTATGATAACACCAATCACCACCTATGATGTATAGATATTCTACCTATATACTAATTAGGATGAATGATATTATAATTATGTGATCCACTTTTAATCCACCTCACAATAGATGAACTTAGTTCAAAATCCACAATTAGGTCTCCCTATGGTTATTTTTTTGCCTATGGAGGCATTGGATCTTTTATTTATCTTTGTGGCCATTAAGGTGGTTGTAGTATCTAATTTTTTGTTAAAAAAAATCTCTTTATGTCTCTTCACTATCACCAACATCATAATATTGATACCCTAGGTTGATAAGGATGAATAAAAATAACATTTGTTAGCATCCCCACACCTATTAATCCACATTGATCTCTCACATTTCATACCTAATATGTTGGGACTAATATCAAAAATATAGGATTTAGTCATATAAATTTAAAAATGAGCAAATGCTTTTGTCTCCACACACCATGCATAATGCCTAGTGATCTTTAATTGAACTTACACTTAAAAATTAGTTGGCCATGATCACTAAGTATCTATAGTTCCCTAATATAGATACCAACTAATATACCTTCATGTTATATATTATATAATGTTGGGTCATGTGTTACATGTACCATGTGATCCTATCTCCACCTCATCACATGTAATAAGGCATCATCCATTACATGTGGTAATCCCTCAAGCTGATACATAAGAAATATCTCATATATCTAGCTACTCAATAACATAATGAAATACATGGTCATTTGTACTTATGATATAATAATATAAAAAGCATTCATCAACCACACCCAAATATTATATCCCAAGTCATATAACATGCTCTACTCCAACTTGAACCAACACAACACAATAATATACAATCGGACCATCCCATCCAACTTTTGATATATCACATGAACTATCACAAGTCCAATAATGTATATACAAATATCTATAATGGATGACATATACATATCATATAGGCATAATCATAAGCATAAATCAACATATATATTTGGGACAGTTACCCATAAGGTTAAATATTTCCTCGTATCATGCATATTTTCTGTATCACATACCAAAGGCATGCCCAAAATGTGAATTCATAATAAAGCATGTAAATCCTCTAAAGTGATACCCACCTCAATGGTATACCCACCCAGCTCCCATCTTAAAGTGTTAGTCAATCACTCCCATGTTCCTAATAACATGAAAACCAACTCATCACTTAACTTAATACATGGAAATTCTATAACTGCACCAAAACCCAAGGTTTTTAGGTGTGACTAATCTTCAGTAGGCAACTTATCTAGTAGATAGTGCCTGAAGGAAATCTAGATGCAACCAAACTAATAAATCAAATGATCTTAATCATAATCTAAAATATAAAAATCTAAATATAGAGAAACAATAAATAAATAAACTAAAATAGTAAAATAATTACTTACAAACACATGCAAAGTTCATCACCTTTTATATCATGTGCTCAATGGCAAATTTTCTCTTTATATGGAATATGGATGGTTAATATTTTATCCAATGCAAATGGATAATGGGAATCATTTTTATAATAAATTTCAATTTTGATTCCTTTGATTCACTTTATTCTCACTTGAAACTTTGATATCACTTTGTTAGCTTGAAGGTAGATGAATGAAAGTGATGTCTTGCATGCCTATTTATAGGTAATTGGAAGATAGATCAAATGGTGGAGGATTATTTTAATATTTCAAGTCATGCAAATAATAAATGGTGGATAATTATTATTTATCCTTGAGGATGATGACCAATTTAATTAGTTGAGAGGAAAAGAGAATCAGTTAGTCAAGTCATTAATAAGGGTGAAAGTTATTTGACAAGTCAAGAGATGACTCATAGGGTAGTTGAGGAAGTTAAGGGACTGGTTTGATGAGTCAACATGTGAGGAAGATAAAGGTGGAGGATGTTTGGGTGAGGTTTAAAATCCATATTTATTACTTAAATTTAGATTAAAAGGGTTCATAATTTATTAATTAGTAATTACTCAATTATTTAATCTTGAAGGGAGATGACATGAATTTGAATTCAAGTTTAAGGAAGAAGAATGGTTAGTATGTTGAAAGTTCATTTCAACACTAAATAAAATTTAGGTGTATATAATTTTCCACTCTTATGAAGCATATTGAAAAGAAATACCATTTTGAATAATAGTAAAAAGTAGAGTGTTGAAGACTAAGAGGAAAAGTTACCCCAAATGAATGTGGCAATGCCCCCTCAAGTGTTCATGCAGGAAAGAGAATGGATGCTTGAAATGAATATGAGGAATAAAATATGGAGTGATGATAATTAAGATCATAAATAAAATAAATTAATAGAAATGATACCATAATTTCATAATTATGGAATGTGTAAATAATTTGGCAAGAAATGATTAGAGAATATTTCACATTTTAGGAATGCATGCTTGGAAAAGTGCTCAGACTCAGGGGTTGCATAAGCATATGTGGTAATTATATATCCCAAATATGGAAAGATATAGGTATAAAAGTTAAAAATATAGTGATTTAAATTATATTTTAAGATTTAAAAACACATACATGCAAGTAGTAGATAAAGATTCATAGAATTTTGATTAAGTTTGGCTATAAATTTGAAAAAAATGGTTTAAAAATATGAAAATTAGGATCTTGGAGAGAAAAATATTCTAATGGGAAGGGTATATTATAAATAAAGGGAGGGGAAATTATGATTTTCAATCCTTGAGAGAAGGAGCGATGGCAGCAAGCGAAGAAGGGATAGGCAGCCCATCGACAGGCCCCAGGAAGGACGTACCTTTGCCTGGAGCAGATTACCCAGGGCAGGAAAAATTTATTAATAGTGACCACTCAAAGTTGAGCAAAGTCAACAGCTATCTATTGAGAAGCCAGGACCACCCTGTGTTGATCATTCCCCCTGATATAGTGCAGGAGGATGTGGAGTATCTTTCCTCACACACTCTGATATGTAAATTTCTGGGTATTCGAATCTCCTTGACTGCCCTGGAATCTTGGATCAGGCGCTCCTAGCACATAAAAGGGGATTACAACATTATGCTGGTAGGTAATAGTTACTTTCTAGTGAATTTATCTTCAGTCTTAGATTAGAATAGAATTTTTGAAGGAGGCCCCTACTTCTATGAATGGGTGGGTCTTTTTCTCAAACCTTGGCATGCGGGGTTTAATTCGATGGATGAGCTCCCAGCTCATGTACCGGTTTGGGTCTGCCTACCCAGACTACCCATAGAATTTTGGTGGGAAGATATCCTCAAGTAGATTGCTGCCATGCTGGGAACCCCAACAGCGATAGCCCATCAATCACTGGAAAAAAAAGGTAATTTCATATGATAGTGTTTGTGTAGACATTGATTTGAATAATCCTTTACCAGACTCTATAGAAATTTGTATGGGCTCCTCATCCTGGATACAATAGATAGATTATGAATCTATTCCATTCTGCTACTGTATCTATCATATTTATGAGCACTTGCACTGTCAGTGCCCTCAGGCTGCCAACTATAATGAAACTGGTCCTAAATCCTCAGCACCATTAGCTGTGCATGCTGGCAAAGGAATTGGATGCTTGGCTTTCACCAAAAATGCAAAATCCCAACCAAATAGGGGGGATAAAGGGAAAAATCCTGTTATCAATGCTGGTATGGCATAGGGAGCAGCTAAACACAAGGATGTGGAGATGGATGGCTTCATACCAGTTAGGCGGCAGGGGAAAGGAAGAAGTCAAAAATGTAAGAATGTTGACTGACAGGTTGAATTGGGCTTCAATAGATTTGAAGTGCTTGACTGTATGGCCATTGAGGATGGCATTCCAATAGAGCCCCAGGTGGAAGTGCTTGAGGTAGACACATAACCTTCAGGACCTAATGAGGTTCAGGACATGGTGTTTCCACTGAGTTTGGTGACCTATTTGAGGATGGAGGAGGAGGCACAGGAGGCACCTCATGACCTTCCAGATAAGGAAGCTAGATGGGCTAATTTTCTCAAGGAAGATGAAGCTGGCAGGAAAGAAAAAGGACCTGCCTCGGCACTTGGATTAATGTAGCGACCTTTCAAGAAAGGCACCTCTTCCAATCCTTCCAAAGTAGGGATAAGAAAGGAGCAAGAAAAGCTCAAACTTGTAGGTGACTTATTAGTGGAATCAGGGGTTGTCAAAACCTTATATGAACACTTCCCCCAATCCACTCAATGATTGTTTTATCATGGAATGTGAGGGGTTTAAATAGCTTCCCCAGACAAAAAGTTATGCGTAGATTGGTTATGGAACACTCTCTGAATATTCTCTATATTTAGGAGACCAAATTGTCAGTTGAGTCTTTGTTCACCTGTGTGTCAAATTTCTAGATTTCTGACCATTGTCAATGTATAGGTGCTTTGGGCAGCTCTGGAGGAATAGCCATGTGCTGGGATCCAAGGCAAATAGTAGCAATCCACTAGGTGACCTACCTATTGGTCATTTCAATGATTGCCTCTTCCCTTGAAAATGGGGAACTAATTCTGGTAACCAATGTATACGCACCTATGGATACAGAGGGACAAATTTAGCTTTGGGTGCATATTTGTTTTGTTCAAAGCTTCCATCCGTACCTTCTGTGGATTGTAGTGGGGGACTTCAATGCGGTTCTGAGTTTGGAGGAGAAAAGAGGTGGGATAACTCAAATAGGCCCCTCTTCAGATTGTCTTCACCTTGATGTGGAGCGACTGTGTCTTTCAGATGTTAAACCTTCAAATGGGCTATTCACGTGGAGTAACAGAAGGGTAGGTAATGCTGCCATCTCTGAATGCTTGGATAGATTTTTTGTTTCTTGCTTTTGGCAGTCCAATGCCTTCTCTCTTAATTCTAAAATATTGGATTGGAGGGGGTCCGATCATTGCCCTATCAAGCTGTCCACTAGCTATATTAATGGCCCCAAAAAACCTCCTTTTAAATTTTAGCTGATGTGGCTACGTGACCCATCTCTTCATGACCTCATTGGGCAGTGGTGGAGACAGGGGAGTCCTGCTTATGGCACTGTTATGTATTCATTCCTTAAAAAGTTGCAATATGTTAAAAGAAAGTTGCAAATCTGGAATAGAAACTACTTTGGCAACTTACATAGTATGTAGAAGAAGGCTCAAGATTGGCTTGATGGGATAACTAGACAAATAAGAGATGATGGATTCATGGATGAGCTCAGGGATGAGGAGGTTAAAGTAGTTAAAACTTTAGAGGAATGGGAATTTCATGAAGAGATCTATTGGAAGCAAAAGGCTAAGATTGATTGGCTCCAGGAAGAGGATAAAAACATGGCTTTTTTCCACAAGTCTGTCTAGGGGAGGCATAATGGGAACTTTATCTCTTCTCTTGTGACTCAGGATGGGCTACGTCTTACTTCCACTCAAGATATTAACAAGGAGGCTGTCCGGTTCTTTTTAGCCCTTTTTTTTGGAGATCCTCCACCTCAGGAGCTAGCTAAAAACATAGTTTTATCATGCATTCCTCAGTTGGTGATGGCAGAAATGAATGAGGTCCTCATGAGACCGATTATCTTGGCTAAAGTTGAAGAGGTGGTATTCAGCATGAAGAGAGGAAAAGCCCCAGGGCCAGATGGATTCCCTACTGAGTTCTTTCAAGACTTTTGGGACATCATTAAATAGGATATGATGAATGTGATCCAGGAATCATATGCTAACAAAGAAATGCTTAAAGCTCTGAATGCCACTTTCTTGGTTTTGATTCTTAAGCAAGAACAGGCTCAGAGACTTGATTTGTTCAGGCCCATTGCACTCTGTAACGTTGTCTATAAAATCATTTTGAAGCTGATTGCTCAGAGGCTTAAAAGGTACCTTCCCAGACTCATTTCTAAAGAACAAGGAGCTTTTTTGGTAGGCAAACAGATCCTGGATGGAGTGGTTATTGCTTCAGAAGCTATCCACTCTATGAGTACTTCTCAGGAGTGTGCCATGTTTATCAAGCTTGATCTTGCCAAAGCTTATGATAGGGTTAGCTGGAGATTTTTGCACAAAGTCCTTCTGGCATTTAGCTTCAGCCAGGATTGGATTGGGTGGGTTATGAGCTATATTACTATGCCTTCCTTTTCAGTCCTTATTAATGGGAACCCATCATAACTCATTATTGCTTCTAGAGGCCTTCAACAAGGATATCCTCTATCTCCATACTTGTTTATTATTTTGGCTAAGGGGCTCGAGTAGCTTTTCAAACTACGGGTTTCCCAAAATATCCTACATGGATGGAGGTTGGGGCATGAGATTACTACCCTGACTCACCTCTAATTTGTTGATGATACTATCCTTGCTGGTAGAGCGTGCATTCAGGAAGTGAAATCCTTTTGACACACACTTGAAAACTATCTAGAGGCTTCAGGGCAGAAAATTAATGATCATAAATCCTCTATTTAATTTTTTAACACTCTTGTGCCTATTCAGAGGAGGATTGCTGCCATATTAAGATTCCAGATTCAAGCCCTCTCGGTGATTTACCTTGGAATTCCCATTATAGTGGGAAGGCAACCTAGGCTATTCTGGCAAAATATTTTGGACAAACTTAGGCAAAAAGTGAGGCACTAGACTCATAGGTGGCTATCTACAGCAAGAAGAGTGATTCTTCTTTAGTCTGTTATTCAAGCGTTGCCCATTTATCAGTGCATGGTACAGGCTACCCCTGTGTACTTCCTAAAGGAATTTGATGCCCTTGCTAGACAATTCCATTAGAGTGGCAACCTATAAAATACTAAATGGAGCCTTATCAATTGGGCTACTGTGTGTTGTCCTAAGTATGAAGGAGGGCTTGGATTGTGATCTGCTATTTTGGCTAGTCAAGCCCTTGCTGCTAAGCTCTATTGGAGATGGTGTGCCAACCATTCTTCTTTGTGGCTTGTATTTTGACTGGTAAGTATTTTCTCAGCATTGACTCCCAGTAGCTACCCAGGCTCCCTCTTGAGGGGAGAGGGTCAATGGTCTGGAAGACTCTTAAGCTTGGTGCTCAGCTTGTTAAAAGCAGCTTATTTTAGATTTGCAATAGTGGTATAGAAGCGTTCTTCTGGAGAGACTCTTGGGATGGTGTACCACCCCTGTTATCTTCTCATCCACACCTACAGGCTCTTAGTGATTCTTTTCATTCTGCTGGCTGGCATAATGTGGCACACTACAAGGAAGCTTATAGCATGGGCATGACTATTGGTTATAGGTGGAAAAATTCCTCTAATTGGCCATTGGGAGGTTCTGATGCAGAGAGGAGGGAACTTAATCTAATTCTTGACTCCAGAGGTTATAGCTCCATACAAGGGTGTGATGTTCTTGCCTAGGGGGAGATACTACAGGATAGTATACTATTTCTTCTAGTTATAAGGCCTTGACCAAAGAATTCCCTGTCAGTGGACAATTCGTATGGGGAAAGAAAATTTGGAACAGGGATGCTTGGCCCAAGTGTAACTTCTTCCTTTGGCTACTTACTTACAATAGATGTCTTACCTAGGACAATCTATGTAAGAGGGGATTTCAGGGGCCTTTAATGTGTGTCTTGTGTCACAGCAATGAGGAAATAGGCTCTCATCTCTTCTTTCAATGTGAGTATGCTATGCAGATTTGGCATCTGTGGTGGAGTGCCTGGGGATCTCCTTGCTGGCATGTTCACTCTCTGACTGAGTTTTGGGATCAACTTGGTCATGCTCCATCTAAGTCTTCTCTCCTCTAGAATGCATGGCTGGTTGGCTCATCATTTATATTTTGGAATTTATGGATTGAGCGCAATAGAAAGGTCTTCAGGGGAGTGCAGTTGGATATGAATGCTCTATGGGCAAAAATTGTTAGATCACTGCAAGAGACCTTACAGGTGAAGGGTGTGGAGAGCAGTGACTTAGACCATAAAGAGGTTGCTATTTGCTATCACCTGGGCTTGGACCCAACTTCTACCCGTGCGGCTGAGGTGAGTGGTCATCGGGCGGCAGGCAATTAGAAGCGCTCAAGGCCTGTTAATAGAATTGGTCAGTGGACCCCTCCTAAAGAGGGGACCATTAAAATCAATTTGGATGGCTCCTCTCATGGGAATCTAGGGGAGGCTAGTATAGGTGGCATTGGCAGGGACTGGAATGGAAAAATCCATTTTCTCTTCTCCAGTTACAAAGGCCATCAGACAAACAACCTTATGGAAGCCTTAACCATCCTGGAAGCGGTAAAATGGTGCTATCAAAATGGGTGGGATAAGGTTATTTGTGAATCGGATTCACAAATCATTATTAATTTGCTGAATAGAAGTGATCCAGGTATGGTGAACTGGCAATTATAGAGAGTTATTCAATAGATTTTGCAACTAAGTATGTCTTTGTATTTGATTTCTTTCACACACATCCCCCGTGAGTGGAATCGCATTGTGGATTGTCTAGACAAGTGGGCCTCGGAATATGGGCCCTCATAGAATATTATTGAGCTAAAGATGCTTCCTATGAGTTTATACCAGCAGTTGGTCCAACTTGTGGACTAGGATAATGATTTGTAACTTCTATTTTTGTGTGCTTTCTTAATAAATTTTTACCCCTCTTCTTAGTTAAAAAAGGGAGGGGAAATTATAAATTCATTTATGCATTTTAGTTTTCAAAGTGATTTTTGAAGAAAATTGTGATTGTGTGATTTATGCTCTAGGTTCATGGAGAAAATGGACCATATCCCCCTATGCTCTAGGTTCTAGATTTAGTAGTTATATGGGTTTGATATTTTGGAATTAGTGCATTGGGTAATGGTCAACCTAAATTGGGATTAGGAGGTTACCCATCAATTATAGGTATATATAAAGGATGTGATTATCATTGTAAATATATCAAGTAAGCATCGATTCTTCTATTATAAGAGGATATTGGAGGTTGTCCCCTCGAAGAGACATTGTGGAGTTATTCCTTCTTAAAGGAGTAATTTTGGTGTTTCCCTACCTTAAGGGAGTTCTACATATATATAATATTTGGACATCTTGGTCCACCAATATCTATTATGTTGAATTGATATTTACATTATTTTTGAATATTATAAGTGTGGATGATAACAAGAAATTAGTCTCCAAGTGGGATATTGTTATGTTTTGGAGCCTATTTCAACATTACAATGTGTTTGAAATACTCTAAATTAAAATGTACCATACACTCTTAATATATGATATATGGTTTATCTATACTTGTATATGTGTGGTATCATCACCCATGATTAATGAGGAACCATTATGGGTTTACTTGGCCCATGGTTTTGATAACCATTATTTTTGTAAAACCACTATGTCAATTATCTATAGATGTATTATAGATGGACATAAAGTAAGTAATACATTAGAATAACTAAGTTAGAGAAAGTGAACATAGTGTGTGAATTCAATTGTGAATTTGGGAGAGTTTTTTTAGCATATCTCTATGAAATATTTGTGCATTGTAATTTTGAGAATATTAATTTGAGAGTGGAGTATACTTTGGTTGGCTTGTAATGAAATTTGAGCAAGTGTTTCTTGATGGATTTATCCCACATTAGGTGAATCATATTAAATCCTATCTTCTTGTTGAATTTTAATTTATGTTATTTATGTATTTCTATTTGTATCTCTTGTTATTATGATTCTATTAATTTCTAATTTATTCCTAGCAACTAGTATCATAGCTTCAGGTTATATTTACTGAAGTGTTGAATCATAGGAAGGGTTACTAGTTTAAGTGGGAGCTATGGCTAATGATAGTAGATCAAAGGTTGAAAATTTCAATGGGTATAAATTTGGTATATGGAAGATGTATATGGAGGATTACATCTATTAGAAGGACCCCCATGCTCTATTGAGAGTAAAAGTAAAGTAACCAATGGGTACAATAGATGAGGCTTGGGAACTGATTGATAGAAATTCACTCGGGGCCATCTGGTTATGCCTCACATCTTTAGTCATATGTAATATATCACAAGAGAAGACCATGGAAGGTCTCATGAATGAATTAGGTAAGTTATATGAGAAACCCTCTACTTCTAATAAAATATTTTAATGAAAAAGTTATTTAATATGTAGATGTCTAAAAATGGTTCTATTTATTATCATTTAAATGAATTTAATATGGTTGTGAGTATGTTGAACTCTATAAAAATTGAATTTCATGATAAAGTCATGGCTCTACTTATTTTGTGTTTCTTATCAAAGAGTTATAACCCTGGTAATGGCTATGAGCAACTCGATCTCTAATAATTTTAATTTGAAGTTTGAGGATGTCATAAGAATAATCCTTAGTGAGGAAATGCAATGGAAAATCTCTAGGAAATTTTTTACTTCAGGTGATGCTTTAGCAGTGGAGAATAGAGGGAGACAAAAGTATATAGGATAAGGAAAGTGTGAAAAGTTAAATGGTCATGGAAGGTCAAAATCAAAGAAAAATATGGCTCGTTGACACTATGGAAAGATTGGGTATGCAAAGAAGGATTGTTGAGCTATTCATAACAAGAATAAAATTCAAGAAGACACCAATGAGGTGAATGTGGCAATAGTTAATGTTTGTCAACATGCATTAGTTCTCTCCATAGATAATATTATTGAGTCTTGGGTTTTAGATTTAAAGGCTTCTTTCCATGTCACTTTTCTTTTCTATTACTTGGTTATAGTATAAACTATGTATTGTAATATTTTATGAGGAGGGCTTGGTATTATCCATGGTCTTAAAAAACTCACAAAATGAACACCAATGATGTGAAAACAAATGTGGGATTGATTTTTTTAAAATGTTTGTAATATGGTAATTTGTGAGAAAGGCCTAGTCCTATCGATGGTATTACACTATAAATCACAATGGTAAAAATAATGAGGTGCATGTTAATAAAAATAAAAATAAGGAAATTTTTTATTATGGAATTTATGAGGAGATCTTGTTCCCATCCACGGTCTTACAATGAGGCTCACAAAGGGAAACCCTACGATGAATGATCAGTTAACAAAAATATATTTCTCAAAGGGAAATATTTGGATTATTCTAATGAAAGAGGGAAATTAAAAATTGTGACATAGGTGTCTTGTGAGAATACCATATGAAATATGAGGCATACTAGGTAAAAAGGAGAGACACTAAGAGTTTAGTGACAATAAAAATACACATGATACCTTCTGAAAATAAGTACAAATTTATATAGTGAAAAAGGTTAGATATTAAGATAAACTCATGAATGTTATATGAATAACAAAATTTAAATGGGCATACCTTCCCACATCATGTTCCCCATTCCTTATAACATCTTACAGAGTTGTCAATTTATTGTGAAGACTAGGTACTTGCATGAGAAAGTAAGTAACACTTATAGATTTTTTTCATTCTCATATCCCAATCTACTAGATACCACACCTAGATAGACCTTGAATCTATCATGAGGCCAATTGTGGAGGTTGAACTTAGATTAGAAATAGGATATGTGTTATAATTCATGTATTTTGGTGTGATTAGAATTTTGAATTTATATGTTCCCTGTTTGAATCATTTCCTTTTATTTAAATTATTTGGATCTTAACTTTTTTATGGATTTTATGATTCCTTCTCCAAATAGATTTGGAATAGCCAACATTAGTGATAGAAGTGATACAAAAAAATGATATTTTAAATTTTTTTTAAAGGAAGGAAAGTAAATAAATATATGATTGACTAAACACTTAGGCTTACCTATAACCCAATATGTAATCTCAAGTTTCAACCATATGTATGCTTAGTATGTGAAAATAACATAAAGAAAGAAAGGAGATCCAAAGTAGACCAATATATGGTAGTAGTATAAGGAGAAGTATAATTTTATAAATACCCATATAGTTTAGATAGAAGACTAAGGGAATGAATGTTGTATAACCAATTCATAATAATAATTATTTAATTTTTGACTAAGATAAGATAGCGAACAATCATTATAAAAGAAGAATAATCCATGAAATAAGTGAACTCATAAACGTAAGTTTACATTCATGAAAATAATGATAAGAATCTATAAGAAAGGTGAAAGTAACTTAAACCATATAAAACCCATAAATCATAATATAATGATCCATGTAAAATAGATTCGACATATAGTCAAGTGTATAAGAGACATAGAAATGGATCACCAATACAATCCAAATCATAACATAGAATAATGTGAAACAACCCATTCAATGTTCATAAGTACTAATATCTTTGACCACAAATATTATTCTTAACATCTAAAACATATCTATAAATCTAAATTTTGATGGTAGTTAGAGTATCATCAATCTTCACAAAAAAATGTGTAAACACTTCCTTCTGTATCTCCTCAACTAAAAATGTAGGTGTAGATGAAAAAGAGAAATGATCTTGAGGGATCTCATGCATAATATACTCAAGGAAAGGTATGGATTTTTTAATTAGAATATTATTTTTATGGTGAGAAAGAAGTGCAACCTATAGAGAAGGAGGAGCCTTCTTATATGTGTGATCTATAGAAGGAAGAAAGACTAGTGCAGGTGTTAACTATGAGAAATAAAGAAGGTGTTGTTAGATAACTTGGAAATGATCAATATGATGTGTACCACACTAGTAAAAAATATAATATACCTATCCATATTTATGGATATAGTCTATTAATATCTTAAGAGGATTATGGTCTTATCTTTGGGTTGAGCAGTGATTGGTCATAATGTGTCGATATATTGCCTACATTTTTAGAAATGAATGGGAGAGTGGTTATCTATTATATGAGAGTAATAAATACATTTATTAATATACTTTATATACCTATTAGCTTAAGAGGGGAAGGAAAAGTTGATAATGGATGATATAACTAATAATATTTAGTCTAATGATAAATAACTTTGTAGATATCACAATAAGGCTAAGTTGTCCATTGGGCTAACATGGGATCAATCAATGATAAAGGAAGAATGCCATCACCAAGGAAAGGTGATATGGAATAGAAACTAGACTAATATAATATAAAGGTAAGGCTAGATCATATTTTAGACTAGGATAATTTGAAGGCAAGGTTTGCTAGGCAATAGGTTTAATAAAACTAGCTATCATCTTTGAAAGAATCAAATTATAAGGGTCCTAGTACCTAGTAAACAAATAAGGTCATGCCATGGCATGATCCATGATCATAATCTTAAGGGGATCTTCTATAATTGGAGGTGTACCATGTGAATGATCCATTTATACCCAATGAAATTTTTTAATAAGACTAGTATTAGGTGATATAAATAAATAATGCTAAAATCTAAATTAAAATATTGAAATAAAGAAGAGTGATATGAAATAATTTTAGCATTTATGTGTTGGATGAATATAGCTAAAAATGGGTAATCTAAATAATAGCCACAATCATAGATAAGTGTATGCAAGTTGATGATACATGTATGAATGACTTTTTTTTCAAAGGTTGCATGATGGATAGAGTGTCTATTCTTAGTTAAGACAACATGTATATCATCAATAGGTGGTTGACAAGATCAATGTTACAAAGGAGTAAGTTGGGAGATGATGTGATGGGATAGATTAGAGGTTTTGATATTTAGGCTTATCTCATCCAATTCATCATCATTAGAATCTATGAGGTTAAGTTGAATGTTCTCGATTAATTTAGGGTGAAAATTATAACCTCGAGTGGAATTGACTAGATATTTTAAGATTTGGGATTTTGTAAATGGGATAGTAGGCAAAGTTTCAAGGGTAAGAATTTTCAAGACACCATTTTCTTGGAATTGTTCATAATTTCAAGGGCTCATGTATCCTCAAATCCTATAAATATCTCCATTATGATGGAATTTGATGCATTGGCATGTGGATGAGGCAACTTCTCTCATACAATGAGTTAAAGGCCAACCAAGTAAGATGTTTTAAGAAAGAAAAAAGTTAAAGATAAATTTTTTTGCATGGATGATAATAGGAGGAATGGTAATGGGAATCCAAACACAACCTAGGGGAGGCATTTACCTTTTATCATATCTTTCACATGTGTTATTTGTAGATTTAAGGTTGCATTCAGAATATCCAAGTGTATTAATGAAGTTAAGGGAGGCAACGAAAGTATCTAAACCTTCATCAATTAAGGTACACTTAACTTGGATATCTCCAATTTAGATGCTAATGAATAGAGGAGAATCATCTATATGAAACAATATCTCATTAGGATTCATGGAAGTGATATGGAACTTAAGTGAAAGAGAAGTGCCCATTGTTTCATCAACATGGATGGCCATCTCTTCACATTTTTGAATCATACTATCTTTATATCTAGATAAGGTAATTTCACATCCAATAGGAGGAGGATGAGGGATGTTCATTTTGAGAAAAAATTAAATTAGATATTTTTTATGATAGGGATAAATGCTTATTAATTATAGGAAAATTATTTGAGATGGGAGATTATAAACTTCCTTAATGGGATCCCATTTATCATAACCCATGGGAGGATTTATAGATATAGGCACATAATGTTGTAAGATCTCCTGGGAAGGATGGTTGGAGGTAAAATTGAAATTATGTTGATAGGGTGTAGTTGCTTTAGGTTGATTGAAAATGGATTGAGTTACTTGAGATGATGTGATGGTTGGTGGAAGTATTTATTATGGTTGGGTATAAGAAATACTACTAGAAGTTTGGGGTATCTTATCTTGTTGTGTGGATGTTGGGGGAAAAGTATAAATGGTATGAGAGGTATGCTCAAGTTGTGTTATTAAGAGTGGTTATTGAATGGTTATAAATTATTCTTTCCCTAATTCTATTAGATGGGATGGGGAAGTTTCCTAAATGATGTAGAACATATGAGAAGTGTTATGTGTAGGTGTTGGATTGGAGTAAATAAAATTAAATAATCTTCTCATTTTAGTCATATTAACCTTGTTTTATTCATTGGTAGTGAGGTATATAATACTTTCAACATTGTTTGTACAAGGAGTAGGCTTTTTTATGTTATCTTGGTGGTTGGGGAGGTAGTCTTTGTAGATATCAAGATAAGAATTATCTTGGTTTAAATATTGGTTTTTATTTTTCTATTTAATTAAATTTAAAATCTATTATATATGCTTGTTGACATTTTCAAATAACTATTTCATGATCAACTTTTGGACCAAGATTTGTTTGGATCATACCATGATTTCATAAGACAAGTAGGGTTAGGATCTCATGATAAAGGTTTTGGAAGATGGTTTTGAAGTTTTTCTAAGGATAATGGTTTGTGCACATTAGTTTGGTTAGGTTGATAAAATGTAGTAGGATTTTTGGTTGTAGGGTGAGCATTCTCCATAATGTTATTTTGAGAAAATCCTTAGATGATATGAATAACATTATAGTTTTTAGTAACACAATCATTAATTGCATGATGTTTTTTTTAATGAATATACAAGTGTATGTTGTAGGTTGACATGGTTTGAATTTATGCATGAGTAAATCTTATCATTTGGCATAATCAAGATCTTCCAATTTTATTGGAGAGAATCCTAACTTGATAATATAATTTGGGATGTAGAGATATTAATGAATATGTAGAAGAGGTTGTCATATGCTATATTATGCTCAAATTTATTAGACAATTTTTTCCATCATTTGATGAAGGATTGTGTTGTTTTATTTTCAAGTTGTTTTATAAAGTGGGCTAAGTTGTTCTCAGGAAGATCACTAGTTTGAAATTCTTAGACTAGTGAATTAACCAAGTCTTCTAAGCTATTGATAAAAGGGGATTTTAATTGATTCTAACAATCTAAAGAATTTCCTAAGAGTATTTAGATAATAGATTGGTATCAGTAAAGGTGATAATTTTAACCTAATCTTTATAAATTATTAAATGTTTTTTAATGCAAAGTGAGACTCATGGATCTAGTATAGGTGATGGTGGGTGTGATACCTCCTATGTCAATGTTAGAAATTTGAGGTAAAATAGGTTTTTTTTTTAGATTTTTAATGGTTATATTTATTAATGGAGGTTTTGGGATAAGGTTACCATGAGAATCCATAAGGGAGGGGGAGGTGGGGGGCATTAAGATTCTACGCTCCCCATGAACCTATTGAGTTTGGTTTTGAAGATGAATGAGATGGTTTTGCATTTACACCATCTTATTTGTATTATTGGTTTGGAAGATATGCATTTTATTAAGTATTTTCAATAAGATTTTGTTAGTTTTGGAATCAATTTGATTAGTGGATATGACATGTGATGTATTGGTGTTAGTATTAATAACTTGAGTTATGTTATGAATAATAACATGCATCACACTAGTTTCATGAGTAGCATTGGTAGAAAAACAAGAACTAGTGGCATGAGAACCATTGGTATTAAAAAATGCACTAGTGGCATGATAATAATTGGTAGTAAAAGATGCACTATTATCATGGTTAAGGGGATGGGTATTTTGAAGCCCATTATAAGTTGAACATACCATATTGGTAGAAATACTTGGCATGGAAGTCAAAGAAGTCATAAAAGATGATATCATGGTGTGTGAAAGAGACATAATATATGTAAAATGTTTAGATGAAAATACAGTGGCTCCCCAAAATATATGAGAAAATGTACGGGAGGGTAAAAGAGGTGCTTCTAAATAAGGATCTATAATCACATTATAAATGGTTGAAGGGCATTTTCCTCTATGTTGAGGTGATTCATTGATGAAAAATAACATTTTAGTTATGTATTATAAATCACACTTATATTCTATAAATAAAAAATGATTGCAAACTAAGGATGAATTGGGAGGAGTCCCATAATTAGAAGTGTGACTGGAAATATCGACATTGCTTTCATCCATGGTAGGTGCCATAAACTATGTCTTGGAAAACCTATTAGGATTGGTAAAACTCATCATGTTTATTTGATTTTACTCTATATTATCATCAAATAATAAATTCATGATGAATGAAAGAGGTTAAAATTTTTATGGAAATAAGGATCAATTGGTAAGATGAAGATTTGAACCAATCGATAATGTTTTGTAAGATAGTAAATAGAACATGATATAAAGGACACATTAGTATAGGTTGACTATGTACTACTGAGGGAGAAATAAAACATGCTAAAAACATACATAGTCAGATAGGGAAATTGTGTATTAAAGATAACATATAAACAACAAACTATAAGAGGTTTTGTTGATAGGGATGACTATGTTTTAAAAATAAGGAAATTTTTTGCAAGATAATATCTAATAAAATATAATAGAAGATATAAGCAATTATATCAATGTGTTTGATCTAATTGTATCACATAAAAAAACCTTTGTACTAATGCTACCTAGTATAAGTTTTGAAATACAATGATCAAAGAGAAAACAATAATATTTGAATGTAAATGCTATGCTAAGTAGTCATTCCTGAATGTTGTTAGGTTATAATAAAATTTGAAATTAATGTGATAGGGAGCTGGCTATAAGTAGGAACTAGAAAGCAATATATGGATAGTTTCATGTAGTTTTTGATAAAAGGGATCTATGTTGGTGATGGTAATATCTTGGTATTGGGGCCTACCCAAAAACTTCACAATATTATAGTGATAAGGGTGTTGGGTACTTTGATAATATATACCATCAACCATGTATTTATACATGACAGGAAAACCAAGATAGCTTCCCCCTTGGTGATAAAATCCAAGTAGGTAGAGCTTTGGAAGAAAAATGTTTAATGATTTTTAGTGTTAATTGATTTTTAAGTGTGTGTAAAAGAGAAAAATAATGTGACTAAATAATTAAAAACCTCCAATTTAGTCTAGGTTTTTTACTCTAAACAAGAAAGCAACTGAAATGAAAAATGAATTAATTAATAGTAAGATAGGTTAATTCCTTTATTTATGAAGAGTATAGAGTTATTTTAGGAGACACTGTATGAAAATATTATAGAATAGAGTTAAACAATTTAATACTATTTGTAGAAGAAATATGTAAAAGAACATAGTTGAACAAGTCAACTAAGTGTTCTAGAGAGAAAACAAACTACATAATTGTGTTGAGCTAGTCGACCAGTTATTTGTAAGGTTGCAGTTTTATAAACTAAAAAATATGAAAAAAAATATTGTAAATTAAAAATAGAGATGAAATAGAAGGTTATAATGAACCTTGATAATTTTGAATATGCTTAATTTTTAAATGTTATGTTGTGTCGCTCAAATATTGATTTTTATATTCTATAAATAGAGTCAACTGGGTTGACAAAGTTTACAAAACTTGAATGTTAAAAATAATATACAAATAGATTTGAATGGATTGATGAATTATGCAAACCTATGTCATTAAAAATATAATTATATTGATATGATTGATCTAGTTACTTATAGTTAGAGAGGACATACACAGAGAAAATAGAATTGATTTGGAGTGACCATGTGTTAAATTTATGCATAGACTATTAGAATATATTGATATAGTATTGAAGAAATAAAAATATGTAATATGATAGTAAAATGAATGCATAAAATAAAATCTACAAGGGTTAGATTCACATCAGGTTCACCAAAATGTATACTAAGGAAAATGCAGCTAACTTACAAATCAATCCTAACTCAAAAAAGATAAATCACACTTACATTTTTACTTATTAGTATATTTAAAAAATTGGGGTCATGACCATGATGGATCCACTAGACCTAATCAATGGGTCCCTTACCACAATAACATCACTAGAGAGGGTTCCAAAGCCTCTAGTCAAGAAACACCATGTGATAACCCTACACCCTATGTTTTATATATTCATAAAGTAAATATAAAGTAAAATCTAATTAATGCTCATCAAATATTTTGGCATAAACTAGGGGTATTAAAAATAAAATTAAACATGCATATAAGATATATACCTAATCCAATGTATAGGAAATCTTAATACATGGAGAGAGAAGCATACAAGCTAAAAAATTCAAATCTATCTACTTCAACAAAGGAGGAATAAAGTTAGGAATAATTACCCTTGAAGACAGAGCCATCGAGCCTAAATATCTCCCTTGGCCAAGGTGCTTTGCAAGAGGTTGTTTTAGTATGTAAGGATAATAAGTATAACTCAGCTCTAGGCTACACAACTTTTATATGCATTGAAAAGACTTCTCCACAAGATAAGATTTGTATCTCTAAGTGTAATATTGAAACCCTAAGAGATGCTCCTCAAGTAGAATGGTGGAAAATTAGATTAAAAATATATGATTTTATTCTTATTTTCTCTCTAATAAATGGAAAAAAATTTGTGTATATATAATTGAATCTAACCTTAAACATTTTCAAAAGTTTATACGACAATGTTGGCTCAATTCAAACATAAACAATTAATTGATAAAAGTAAGTTAGGTTCTAATTTGGGTCAATTGAGGCTGAGCTAGAACCATAACATGCTAATATAATTTAAATATAGGGTTAGCCCAGGCTAGCATTGTTTGGTAAGTATCAAAAAGAGTTTATGGATTAGATAGGGGTTATTTGAGTTGGTGAATTACTTATATGAGTGTGTAAGGGAGGTATCAAACCCTAAGGAAGTGTATAAGAGAATTTTATTTTGGTTTCAAGTGGTGGTATATGGGACAATGATATTTTGAAGCACTAATGGTCTCCCACCCCTTTCTCAGTACACCCTTTAAGTCATGCACTCAAAGTGATTGATACTTGATAGGTTCTTACAAGAGAGAAAACATCAATAATTGATAAAGTTTGAAAATATTATGTGTATATAGTCTACATATAACTAATCAAATTATTATATATAATTGAGCCTCATCGCACTAAAAGGTATATAGGAGGATTTCCCTAGATGAACTTGTGAAAACCTTAATCCTAGGTAAGCCTTTTTGTCATTTGATTTTGGTGCATCAATTAGCAGTTAACATCAAGAAGTTACCTTCACACACCCTTGAAACTATAATTATTATTCCATATTAATATAATTATCTTTCATGGTTAGTGTCTTTAAATATTATGCCACAACTAAGAACATGCACAAGTGACATTGAAAGGCCCAAAAGTTGTTCAAGATGCAAAACCTAGATTTTCACCTTTTTGTGTAATTGCATGATTAGTTAGAGTAGGATTTATTTTTTGTTTCCTTGGTTTATACCAATGTGTTGAATAATCATTGAGTGAAAACAAATTTACTTTGAATTTTAAAACTACCAAAATCCTAAAATAAAACATTTAAAATTTAAAAATCAAAAGCATTTATTTAGCAATCAAAATTTTTAGTCACTTTGGTCCTTGTTTTTAGTCTAAGTTTATTTTTTTATTCAAGTCATTACCATATATATTTCACCCATAATAATACACATGGATATGATCAATAATCCTAATGTAAGGTTTGATCCTTTTGGCAATGACCCTTTTCAATTCAGTAGCTAAGACCATCATGTAGAAAGACATGAAATTGCCTAACATGAGGATTAAATAGGGGCATACCAAGATGAGGGTAGAACTAAAACTATTTTTACTCCTAATTTAATTTATTAATACATCATGACCAATAAAAATTATTTTTTTCTTCAATCTTTGAGCTTAGGAGCCAAATTCCAACCTTATTTTGATGTACAAAACTTATAATACTTGATTGCAAGTAAACATCCTTTTCATTCCATTCATGATCAATACAAATTTCATGGATATTTATGGGGTATTAATCCCCTCATATGATACTCAAATTACAATCCCCATATCTCCCAAGACAAAGGAAAAGCTATCCTTCTTGAGTAATCCTCCCAAGTAAGTCACATGTTTTCTATGGAAACCCACGTGTACCATGTCAACCAATAGATTATGTATCTCCAATCCCGTTAAAAAATTAATCCTTTTGGTAATCCAAATCATAATAATCACAATTTTAGTGTTAATTATAATTCACCCTCATATTTCAATCCAATCTTGAATGTACATTCAAGTTCACAAAACATAAATTCAACTAACCAAATCTTGAATGTTCATTTAAGTTTCCCAATAACACATCCTAACAATCCAAAATTGAATATACATTCAATTTTACCAATCCAAAATCCAATCACCTCAAACTTTAATATGCATTTAATTTTATAAATCTATGATCAATCCAATCTGAGCTTGAGTATCCATTTAAGCTCAAAAATCAACCCAAATCCAATCCTTTAAGTTTCACCAATCAATACTATCATCAATACAAATCAAAATCCAATTTTTAATAACCATTCTCTATCACCAATCCACCCATCTATATCAAATACAATATTGGATATTTATTCAATTATGCCTACTAATCTCAATCCAAATGGTAGTTTAAAAAGCTTGTAAAATCAATTTTATCATTCCAATTTTCTTATAGGATTAGTTCCATCTAATCCCACTCTAACATCACCTAACATTAATTCACTCAACACTAACTCCACTACTAACCATGTGATTATTTCACATATAAAAAATTCTTAAATAAAACTAACCCAAGAAATCTAAACTTGAACACAAATCTTAACCCAAATAACTTAATTTGGAACATAAATCCTAACCCCACTAACTTTCACCATAAAACAAACCAAAACCAATTTAAATCAAACCAATCCAACCCTAACTTAAACATGAATTTTAATCCAACCAAATTTATCTATAAAACAAATCCAAATCAACTAAACCCCAATTTTTTAAACCAATCTAGCTTTAATACCAACCCTAATCCAACAAACTTAAATTTTTAACACAAACCCAAATCAACATAACTTGAATCTTAATTTCATAAACAATCCAAATATAATGACATCTAATTTCATCACTAAACCTAATATAACAAAACTTAGATTTAACACTAACTTTAACAATCCCAACCACTTTACATATTCACAAAACACCAAATTTTACAACCAACCACCTAATCACTTCAACCCTCCACTTAGCCAATTTTCATAGAATCACACCGACACAAATCATTTCATAGGTCAACCATCCAAATTTTATACCTCTTCAAGCCATATTAATCAACTATAACCATATTTTATTTTATAATTTCAAAACATGAAAGATGTAAGTCAAGGTTTACAAGATGGTACTCATTTTGATAAAAAATAGTTTAAATTTGAGGAATTTTTTTCATATCATATGACATAAGTACTATGAAAACACATTTCCATAACTATTTATAACTTCCAAAATTTGACAAATATAATGGTAAGTGATATCCTAAGGAGCACCTTAGATACTTATATCATGCATGTGTGGATGTTCCTTATAGAAACAAGTACTTGTTATGATTATTTCTATGAAGTCTCAATGGTCAAGCCCTAAAATGGTTTTCATGCCTTTGTAAAGGATCAATCTTAACTTTTGAGAACCTTTTTGAGAAGTTTGTTTGTCACTTTTCCTATAATGTTCAGAAGGATTTGACCATGTTATACTTACACCACCAAAAAACACAATGGTGAAACCTTTACTTCTTTTTTACAAATATGGCAGGCATTAGCAAGTCATTTTTCATGATCATTTCCCAAAACTGAACTCATAAATATATTTATGAAAAAATTTAATTCAGACATGGGACATTACTTGTTACTCCTTCTCCCAAGGTCATTTTTTGAAATTGTTTAAAAGGGGGTCCAAATTAAACACATGTTAATGAATAAAGGTGTTATCAAGATATTTAAACCCAAGAACAATTCTTAAAAATAACCTAAAAAACCCAAGTTCTTTGCCAAAAATAAGAATGTTATTGGAGATGGTGTGACTAATGTTAAATAAATATAAAACCCACCAAGATAGTAACAAACTTACACCCAATGCATTAATGACATAACCATTCTCTATGGTCAACCAAGCCAAGAGAATTGTAAACATAAAGTCAACCAATTAAGAGACTCTTATGAATTGATTTTTTGAAAGTTGTCCCAAGATAACATGATAATTTGACCAAACATTATACCTTTTAATGAGAAATTTCCTAAACTTGATTGGTAAAAATAAGATGAATATTTTGAGTACCATAGTATAAAGGTACATTATACTAATAGGTGTATGCACTTTAAAAACTATGTCCAAGACCTGACCAATCAAGGGGACATAGTCAATTAAAATAACCATCTAGATCTTTAACAATAAAATGTTGGGGATATATCAAGACCCATTCCCAAAACATAAGCAAGGAAAATATGAACAAAAGTAAAAATAATATAAAGTGAGTAATGTTAACCAAGATAGTCATCCTTTTGAATCTATAGTTAATGGTATTGATTTTATTCACAATCATGTTAATGCCATTACTTTTTAATCCCAAGATTGCATGATTAATACAAGGTGTGAAAGACTTACCATTCTTAGTGCATTATCACCTAATTTTGAACACAAATACAACATTATTTATCATTTTAAGAAGATTCCTACAAACATTTCCATCTTAGACCTTATCAATACTTCACTATATATAAATACATTTTGTACAAAGTCCTTCAAGAGTCTAGTGCCATCTAGGATCTAACCACTCAATTTTCCAAGTATTAGTGGGTAGTTTTTCCACTAGCAATCAATTTAAATTCAACCATTATGATGTCTCCCCTTTGAGATCTGTTTGTAATCTTCCATTGTACATAGAATTTATTATCTCTGGGCACAGATTAAAGAGGAAGTTTATAGATAATGGACCAAAATTAAATGTGTGTACATTAAGGATAATTTATCATTTAGAATATTTAACAACAACATTATAAATCAACATCATTACTATAAATTCATATGAAAAATGTGAATTTCAATCTATAAGTACCATTTATCTTCCTTTGATGGTGGGGTTTGTAATAAAATAAACACTAGTCCATGTGTTAAATCTTGATTTACCTTATAACTTACTTCTTAGATGTCCATGGATACATTCAATGAACATCATACCCTCCACTCTTCAACAATGTTTGAAATTATCACATCATGGTATGGAATTAACCATTCAAGATGACCCTCAACCCTTCCAATATTGGAAGCTATTGGAAGGGAAATGTCAAAAACCCAATTATCTCCTAGTTAGTAAATAAAAATTCACTCCCATTAAGGAATCACCTATGCTTGAGAACTATGCCCATCCTAATACATTATTTCAAAGACATCCCCTTAGTAGTTGAATAAATACACCAACTACTTTTTTTTCATAGAAACATCTTCCACTAGTGAAGCTTCCAATCAACCATCTGCCAATCAAACATCCAATCAAGTATCTACTTCAAACATCACTTCATCCTTTTCATACCACTTTAAAATCATTGATAAATGATTTAAATAATACATAATATAATATTTTAATTATAAAAGCACAATCCATATAACCCCATTTAATTATGTAGGGCCTCACCATGAAATAGATACTCAAGATGTTAAAAAAATTGGAAAACAAAATTTGTAGGAGGTGGTCTTCTTTCTGATGAACACATCAAATATTTGATTCCTTCCTAGATTTATTTTGATGAAATAGATAATTGATTCACTAATTAAAAAAATACCCTATCATAAAATCCATTATGAGTGATATTATGAAGTATAAAGGTAAGGGCCTTGGTCTTCATGAAAAATTGTCAATTTAACCAATAACATTAAAAACTAATGAATCCACTCATGGTATAGGGTTTAATCCACTTTATTTTTTATAAAGTGACTCTTATTGTGAGTTAGAGGTACATTCTTTAGAAAATGAAATAAATTCCATTGTTAGTCACTTTGAAGACCATTCCCTCATTAATCTTTTCCATGAAAATGATATTTTAACACTAGATCTCACACATATATCCTAAATAAAATGGGACCAACGTGTAATACCTCAGCTTGATCATTTTCAAAATTGTGAGGTAATTTTATAATGATTTCGTAAATGGGACCACTTTCTAGTAGGGGACCATACTAAGGGATTCTCCATTTAGTTAGATAATTTTGCATATTTTGGGGAACAACAATCACATCACCAAATAAATTCAGCATAAACATCAAATCAAGAAGACCTAGAAGAGGAGTTCAATATTCCTCCACAATAACCAAACTATAAATAAGATTCAACTCTCATAGTTGAGGGTATTATTCCCATTAACATTGGAATAGAGGATATCCCAAAATAGTCAAGATTGTCATTTCCCTCACTCAATAAGAAAAATAAATACTCACTCTTTTACTTCACTAATTTTCTAATGTATTCGCATGGTCTTATGTAGATATTTCAGGGCTTGATCTATCATTAGTGGTATATCATATTTTTTTACATCTAGATGCGAAACCCATCAAATAAAAATTATGCATGATGCATCTCAAGATAACACTATTAGTGAAGGAAGTGTTGAAGAATCAACTAGAAGTTGGTTCCATATGTCCTATCTAATATTTGAATTAGATATCCAATATTATACATGTATCAAAAAATATAAGAGAAATTAGGGTTTATAAAAATTTATATGATATAAATAATGCATATCCAAAGGCTGATTTCCCATTTCCCAATATTGACATGATTATGAAATCTAATATAGGTCATGAAATATTTTATTTAATGGATGGTTTTTTGGGTTATAATAAAAATCAAAATATCTCTCAAATACCAACATAAAACAATATTTACAATACCATGGGGGATATGTTTCTATTGAGTGATTCCCTTGGGTGTAAAGAATCACAGAGCCACATATAATAGAGAAATGACTATCATTTTTCATGATATTATGGAGGATTATGTTGAATACATGATTGTAGAATCAAAATATAGAGAAGAGCATCCCAAATTACTTCATCACATCTTTGAAATAATGAGATAATATAAGATGACATTAAATCCAAATAAATGTGTGTTTAAGGTGACATCAAAAAATTTGTTGGGTTTATTTATTTCATGTTGGGGCATAAAATTTGATCCTTCCAGAGTTTTAGCTATCATGGATATGCCGCCAACAATAAATCTCAAACAACTTCAAAGTTTTCAAGCCAAAAATTTAAACAATCAGGCACTTCATATCCCAATTTGTAGATATTTTTCATCCTTTTAAATTTATATTAAATAAATATACTTCTTTCAATTGAAATGAGAATTATGCTACAAAATTTGACAAACTTAAACAATATCTTTCCAATCCACTAGTTTTAATGCTACATGTTGTTGGCATGACTTTCCTATTGTATATGGCATCTACTTAGTATGCACTGGGGGCATTATTGACATAGAATAATGATAATGGGTTAGAAATGTAAATGTATCATCTCAATGGGACCTTTGTATATTATGATATTAATTATTATCAAATAGAAAATGTGTGTCTTGCAATTGTTTTTATTTCACAAAAACTCTATCATTACATTCTCAATAATCAAACCAAAATCATTTCAAAAATTAACCCTCTCAAGTATATTTTATCCAAAATAGATTTAACATGTAGAATGTCTAAGTGGGTTATGATTCTAAGTGAACTTTATCTTGAGATTGTTAATCAACAAGTAATTAAGTGACAAGTATTAGTTGATGCAATAGTAGAGGCACATATCTGGTATTCTACTAGTTACGTTAGATGGGGATTATATTCTAAAATCATTCATAATCAAGTTTCCTTGTACAAATAACATCATCGAGTATGAAGCTCTCATATCCGGTATCAAGTTTTCTATACAATGTGTATCCATCATCTTCTTATCTTTGGTTATTATAAACTTATTATAAATCAAGTAACTAATGAATTCCAAACCCATGATGATAAGTTAATCCCATACAAATAAATAGTGGATAGTTTAAAATTATCTTTTGAATTTATCCAATTTCAAAAATTATCATTGATTAATAGCATGGTAATAGATTCCATGGTGGCCATTGGTTCATTACTTGATCTTAACATAAATCACAAAAAAATTCTTGTACAGTACTTGATGATACCAACATATGGCACACTTGATTCTAAACTAGTCTATGAGGTGGTTGGTCCCACTTCTCCTTGGTATTCTTATATTTATGCATATCCCCATGATAAATAACTTCCACTCAACTTATCCCACAACCAACATAAATCATATATCTAATATACATCCTATTACACAATCCTTGTAAGTACTTTGTATCGAAGAGGTTATGATGGAAAACTTATATGTTGTTTAAATTATGAAGAATCTACATTGGCCATTATATAATTTCATGAGGGAATGTGTGGTACATATTATAGTGGCATATTCCTAGCCAAAAAGTATTTTCATGTTATTTATTATTGGTCTACAATGGAATCTAATTCATTCACTTATGTTAAAAATGCATACCTTGTCAAAAGCATGGTGACCTTATACATAGACCTTCATAAGCTTTGTAGCCTATAACCACATATTGGCCATTATCCACATGGGGTTTAGATATCATTATAAAAATCAATCCTAATTCATCTAAATGCCATAAACACATTATTACCACCACTGAGTACTTTAACAATTGGTTTCAGGCAATGACCCTTACATATGTCACTATAAAATAAATTTCTAAGTTTATTCTAAACCACTTTGTCTACCACTTCATTATTCCTTCCACTATTATTTTTGATAACAAGACATCATTAAAAAATAAATAAGTTAAAGATATTTGAAAAAATAATAACATAAATCACAAATGGTACACTCCATACTAATCACAATGAAATGGCCAAGTTGATGCAACAAATAAAAGCATTCTCTAAATACTTAAATGAGTTGTCAAAAAATTTGGTTATGACTGGAAAAAATAAATTTATCCCAATCTCTATGCATACTAAATTATAATTTATACACCCAGATGGGAAACCCATTATTCCCTTATCTATGGAAATGAGTCTATTCTACCCATAGAATTTGATATTCCATCTTTGTGCTTATCATGCTAGGAACCCATGTCCTACCCTTATCTTTGCATTATTAGTGTGTTAGTTGTTATGGATGCATATATTTTTTAAATCATCCTTTTAGAATACTTTAATTATCCCACATACATGGGAAGTAGTAGCTATTATAATATATTTACTATTTAAGTGTTGAGGCCTAATGAAGGCATCCATGAATATTATTATATTGAGCTTGCTCAAAGGATATTTATCCCTCGAAGTGGCCTATGATTTAAAGGTTATTTTATAAAGTTTATTTAATTTTACATTTATTTATTTTAGTTCATAAACATGTACATAAGGTTCCCAAAATATATAATTATAGCACTTTCTCATCTTATGGGTATATTTTGGATTTTTTTTTCAGCAGTGGCTTTCTAGGAGCTACACCATCTACAAAAATATTTTTCATTGCCTCAATTTTCTACATATTCATTGTAGGATCAGATAAGGGTAAATAATCATCACCATAATTATGGGAATTAATTAGGCATAAACACTAAAAATAATTGTGAGGATTACCATAGTAACCCCAAATTAGTTATCCCGTTGAGAGGACCTACCAATGAAAAAGGAAATAACCCTATCCCAATTGACTAGTTTCCACCCATGAGGTAAACTAGGAGCTGTCACTTAGGGGTAAATCCATTACCATAAACTTTATACAAAAAGGTACATGTTTAGATAGAATTTGTAGATAGAGAAACTCCCTAAAACTCTGAGTCAGCCAAATAGACTTGGTGTCCATATCTGACATAATAGTTTCAAAAACCATTAGTAGATTGATTACAGTTGAGAATATTTAGTAAGTGCACACTTGCCAATAGACTTTTGGCCAAAAAAACCAAGATTTTTTTTTCCATATTTATCCCTCTATAGTTTCATTTACTCTCAAAATTTCATAAAACATCTAATTCATTCTACATAATTTCTTCCTTGAGGGTCCATATCTAAATTCCACTGTTATTTGCCAAAAATCTCATTTTTTGATTTTTTTGGTTTTACCATAACTTATTTAGTTTATCATATTATTTTTAAACTTTAACACATTGTTCCTTTCCTTTTTATGATGTTTTATCTCTCTTGGACAAATATTCTAGTTTATCTGTTATGGTTCTAAAATTTCCCTTTTCCTTCATCAATCATAATTAGGAAGTGCCCAAAAACTAGTAAAAGTTAATAAACCCCTTTCAATTGAGTCCAAATTAAGAAATTATTTACTAACCATGTTTTAAAACAATTTTTCTTATCCATTGAAAAAAATACTAGCTATGGTAGCTACCCATGCAGGCACAAAGATCATGAAGGAAGAAATTACAACATTGAAAACTCAAGTCACTAAGTTAATTGATATGATGTGTGGACTGAAACAACAAAATATCCTTTTTCTCAACAAATTCTAGGATTCTTCTTCAGATAATAGTTTCTCTTCTCCCCACACATTACATAGGCCTAAGATGGACTTTCCATGGTCTAATGGTATATATCCTACAAGATAGATATATGGAGCTGAGCAATTCTTCAACCTTCATAATACTTATTTTGTCAACAAAGTCCCAATTACTTCTTTCTACGTAGAACACGAAAAACTCTAATGGTACAATTGATATCTCAAGTATAATGATGAACCCTATTGGAAAACCTTTACATATTTACTTTTAGGTAGGTTTGGTCCCTCAAAATTTGAGGACTTTACAAGCACCCTCAACAAATTCTACCAAACAAGCACCATTCATTATTATCAAATTGAATTTGAGAAACTGACTGATCACACTAAAAGGTTATCAAATAAATTTTTCAAGAGTTGTTTTATTAGTGGACTCATAGATCCAATCCACTTAGAGTTGAAAATATTTTAGACCAAAAACATGATGGATGCCTTGAACCTATATAAGATATCAAAATATAAACTCTCAGGGTAGAATCAACCTCCCACTTTCCCACCCATAAATAATGTAGTGAACTTGCAGCCAACCACAACCACACTAGTCAAGCACATTACTAAGGTAAAGATGTGGAATCATAAGGAGAAATGATTATGTTATGATTGTGATAATAAATTATTTAAGGTTCATAGGTTCCTTACACAAAATATCTACTTGCTAGATGTGGAATCACCACCAGAGTAGAACAACAAGCCTAATACCTAGGAAAATCATGATGCTCAAGTAGAACAAAGCCCCTCTGAGGACTCAATGGTTTATAAAACTCAACCCAAGATATATATATATATATATATATATATATATATATATATATATATATATATATATATATATATATAGTAGGTGTTACCACCCATAAAATCATGAATGTCAAGGGGTTATTTAAAAATATCCCTCTCATGATTTGTATTGACTCTGACATCACTCATAATTTTATCGATCCTCATATTACTAAGAATGAAGACTACTTTGTACACACTTTTTATAGCTTTTAAGTCATGATTGATACTATGGGAACATTTCCATTTAAATTTAATTATTATAATGTGTGTATTGTGATAGTAATTATAATCTTTGATCAAATATGTTTGCCCTACCCTTATGGGGATGTGATGTGGTTTTAGGGGTGTAGTGGCTCCACACATTAGGACCTATTATTTATGAATTCTCTAAGCTTTGGATGTAGTTCATAGATGGTGTCCAAAATCACACCTTAAAAGGGTTGTTTCTCATATTTGATAACATCATTAGTTCTCATCACATCAAAAATCTTATGAAAAATGGCTCACATGAGGTCATTGCCTAGTTTCACTCCATCCAACTCTGGATCCTTGTTGCTACTACTTACCCTACTAATTTATAATTTGTCTTTGACAAAAATGCAACCATTTTTATAGAGATATTGGGTTTAACCTCTTCACACCTTGAAGATCATCACATCCCACTCCTTTCAGGAAGCATCCACCCAACATATAACCATATAAATATCCCCATTTGTAAAATATTGAAATTGAATAGCTAGTATGAGAACTCATCAATTTTATAGTTATTTACCTAAAAACTAGCTCCTCCCCAATGATTATTGTCCATAAAAAGGATGGGTCATGGTGCCTCTACATTGAATTTATTTCCCTTAACCACCTCATCATCAAATATAAATTAAAAATTTTGATCATTGACAAGCTTTTTGATGAGCTCCATGGGGATAATGTTTCTTCAAATTAGATGTTTGTTTAGGCTATCATCAAATCTAGATGAAATATGACAAAATTCTAAAGATAGCTTCTACACTCATGATAGCCACTATAAATTCTTGGTCATACCATTTAGAGTTACAAAGGGCCCTTCAATATTTTAGGTTTGAATGAACCAAAAATTTTAGCCTTTCTTCCATCAATTTGCTTTGGTTTTATTTAATGATATTTTAGTCTACAACTACACATGGTTAAGCATTTCCAACATATTAATTGGGTATTACAACTTTTATCTAAAAATTGATTATTTTCCAAGTATTTCAAGTGTTCTTTAAATCAAGAGGAAGTTGAATATCTAAGGAAAATTATTTTAGTTGATGGGGTTCACATGGATCTAGAAAAAATCATTATCATGCAACATTGGCCTCATCTAAAAAGCCTCAAGATCATTCATGGATTCCTATGACTTACAAGATAATACTAAAAGTTCATCAAAGATTATTGAAATATCATGACTCCCTTGAATTCCTTATTAAATAAGGATGCATTTATATGGGATGCCACAACTGACCATGAATTCATGGCACTCAAACATGATATGTGTATCACACCAACTTCGGCCATGCTTGACTTCACCAAAAAATTCACCATTGAAAGTGATTCATGTGGTTATAGCCTAGGTGTTGTTATTATCCAAGAGGGTCATCTCATTTATTTCACTATCAAAACTCTTTATGGATTAAATTTGTCTTTATCTACGTATGAAAAGGAAATGATGGAAATTTTACATGTAATACAAAAATAATGGCCATACTTACATGGGAATCATTTTTCATCAACACCAATCACCAGAGTTTGAAATACTTCTTGGAACATTGGGTCTCATCACTATCACAATATAAATGGGTTAGGAAATTCATAGACTATGATTATGAGATCACTTATTATAAAGGTAAAGACAAGGTCATGGTGGATTCTCTGTCACACACATTCAAGGACCAAACTTCTCTTTTTATAATATCCATGCCCATTATAATCTAGTTAGAATTTGAACACCAAGGGTATGCATATTATCCATACTTACACCACCTAATTCATAAATTGACTAATAAAACATCAATAATACCACATTATTCATGGGATGGTACTTCTCTACATTACAAAGGGTGTCTTGTGATTCCCAATAGCACATACCTTCATCAAGCCATATTCTATGAAATATATGATTATCCATCAGTAGGGAACTCAAATTTTCTTAAGGCATATGATCAAGCACATTAAAATTTCTTTTGAAAGGGGATGAAAGGGGAAATTAAAGAGATGGTGGATGAATGTGATACTTTCCAATGCAACAAAGGTGAAAAATAGTAATTCTTAGTTTTCTTGAGCCCTTGCCCATTCCTACTAGGATATAGATTAATATTTCTATGGATTTCATTAATGGGCTCCCTAAATTTAAAGGAAAAATAACAATCTTGGTCATGATAGACCACCTCTCCAAATATAGTCATTTTTGTGCCCTTAGCCATCCTTATACAGCCTCTATAGTCACACAAGTTTTTTTGGATTGAATCTTCCATATTTATTGCATACCTTCTTCAATAATATCAAATCATGATGCAACTTTCACTAGCCATTTTTGGATGGATCTATTCAAATGCACACATACACAACTAAACATGAGTTCTGGGTATCACTTCAAAATAAATGGATATAACTAAATTATCAACATATGATTGGAAAAATTATTTCATTACTTTGCATTTGAATAATAAAAATAGTGTTCAAAGAGTATCCCCTCACAGAATGGTGGTACAATATCTCCTACCACACTTATACTAAAATAACTCCATATAAAGTGGTTTATGGTCAAGAACCCCTAACACTTCTCTTATATATCCCTAGTAGTTCCTTAGTTTAGGTAGTCAACACTACTCTCTACCATTAGGATCATATTATTAGTACCTTATGGGCAATCTCCATCTATCACAAAACTAAATCAAGTAGCAAGTTGATCAACATAGTTTAAAATGTACCTTTCAATATGGAGATATAGGTTTTATTCATATATATCCATATAAGTAATCATAATTGAAATGAAAAGGGAATCATAATCTTGCCTCAAAATTTAATGGTCCATATAAGCTTCTCCAATAGATTGGGTATGTTTATTACAAGTTGGATCTTCCACCTTCCTCCCAAGTTCACCCAATATTTCATGTGTCCTATTTGAATAAATTTCTTGGAACCACCATCAGAGTGTAAATAGGAACTAGATAATGAAGGATCTATCCTTATTGAACTATAATTAGTCCTAGATAGGTGCACCCACCAAATTCACACCCACTCAATCATAAAAGTCTTAATCTAATGGAATAACATGTAACCAGAAGATGCCACATGGGGACCACTATTACAAATTCAACAATGATTCCCACATCTGAATCTTTGAGGATAAATATTTTTCTAAGGGGAATGAGATATTAGGAACTTGTGTCCTACCCTTTTCTTTGCATTTTTAGTGTATTAGTCACTATGAATGCATATGATTTACAAGTAATCCCTTTAGAATATTCTAGTTAACCCACATACATGGGAAGTAGTAGCTATTGGAATAGATTTAGTATTTAATTAAGTTTTGAGTCACAATAAAGGTAACCAATAATATTATTTTATTGAGCTTAATCAAAGGAGGTTACCTGATTGAAGTGTCATGTGACCCAAAGGTATTTTGAGTTGTTTTCCAAAGTTTATTTTATTTTTCATTTATTTTCTATAGTTTTTAAACCAATATATAAGGTTTCTCACATATATACAAAAAACCATTAATGAATAATTCTATTACACTTCATGCCTTAGTTAACTTGATCTTCTAGATGAGAAATGACTTCACGCTTTAAGCCATTTTCAAGTATACAATAAAAGGATAAAATCTAGTGAGTTTGAAATTAGAGGTGTTTTTATAAAGGAAATCCAACATAATACTAATGTTAAGAGGGGAAAAAAAGGAAAATTGAGCCCAACTAGTTGGGCCCATATATCATTATTTCGAAATATGGATTAGGAGCTTACAAGTTGGCCATATAAGATGTAGAGGAGCTTGATGAGTTTATAAACATATTTCAACTTAATATACTAAATGCCTAGCTTATTATACATTTTATTATTTATATGTTAGGTTTCAAAATTTAAAAAAATCAAAATCAAAAGCCAAAAGCCAAAAAAATCAAAAAAATGAGAAAAGAAAAAAATAGTTTGTCCATAAGTGAAAACTAGTTTACTAGCACTTTGGGCAAGTACCACAGTGAAAACCAACTTTTTGACACTATGTATAATCCATTATCTACATTCATATAGTTACTTGGGGGCATCCCGTTGTATTCATCCATTTTATATTTTCACATTGTCCTTTGTCACTTGTTCTTATGTCCTTTTGTACTTATGTCCTTTCTCATGATGGAGGAACATATTACATATAACCATATTTATCATATTAATTTACACACATATAAAAATAAAAAATTTAAACTTAAAGCAAGTAGTTAATGTGAAACATATATACCATCTTAGATATCTTCCAAACCTTGCATCATTATTCACTCACTCACATTTCTTGTGGGGGATAGTTGCACATCAATTTATCAAGTACACTAAACACTTAATAAATCAACCATTTTATCATCACTTCCCATATTTGGATAACTACATATATCCTAGTATACCCATAGGGACTTTGTCCATAATGAATTATGTAGGAAGCACTTAGTGACATGGGGTATCTAGGGTTAACTTGACCACCACCTTCATCTTCTCCATTCATCCAAAATTTTATTTTACTTTTTGACATTATATATATATATATATATATATCCTCACAGTTCCTTCAATGAAGTTATAAGGAACTGTGAGGATATATATATATATATATATATATATATATATATATATATATATATATATATATATATATATATATATATATATATATATATATATATGGCTACCAAAGGTGTCAACCATTACCTAGGATGTTAAGTTCAGGATTTTGTCTCCTTGTTAGGTGTTGATTATTTTTAGTGTTCTTGTGTTCTCTCTTATGTTTTTTTCATCATTATGTTTCCCTTGTCCTTTTAGTATTTTTATCTTCTTACCTTAACCATTTTTGGTTATTTTATTTAAATATTCTTGACCTACCATTTTTGGTTATCTTATTACCTTAACAATTTTTGGTTATTTTATTTAAATCTTTTTACCCTACCCATTTTTGGTTATTTTATTTAAATTTATTTCCCTAACCTATGTTGGTTATTTAGTTTAAAATTATTTTTCATAATCTTTTTTTTGTTAGTTTTTGTTATTGTATGGTCATTTATATTATTAGTATCACTTGCCTTTTATTTATGAGAGATTTTTATTTCCAAAATTTTATTTCATCTTGACATTGTTATTATCAAATAATTTTTGTGTATTACCACAAAGTTTTACTATGAATTCATGATGCACTATGTCTTACATAATTTGAATTTTGACTTATTCTTATGTTGTTTGTGTGTGTGTGCTTGTCAGCATTATTTTATGTATTAAATTATAAGTATGTTCATGATTTTACTATATTGTGATGCACTTTTTTTCACACAAATTATTATTTTAAGTCCTTATGCATAAAACACAAACATTCATCATGATTATTTTTTAAGCTGATTTTTTATTTTACACTACATTAAAATTCAAGTTGCTCAAAACATATTTACAAATTTTATGTTAACTCCAACACAAAATAGATCTAAAAATAATACATTTATCTAACCATTCATGTATTCATAAAATTCATCCATTACATTTTTATTATATATACCATAATATAATCTAAAAAAGATTAACATCTCCTATTATGAATAAAAAAGAAGGAAAGTAATATACCATATCTATCCATCTACCCCATAATCCATAGATAAAATAAAAAATAATAATCCATAAGTCCATCCACTAAATAACATAAGTCTTGAATCCAAAAAAATCATGTATATGTATGTGTGTGTGTGTGTGTGTGTGTGATATATATATATATATATATATATATATATATATATATATATATATATATATATATGTTTGATTTACATACATCACACACACACACACACACACACACACAAACACAATCATCTATTTATCACAAATAATGATGTAACTAGTGTTCTATATAAAAAAATTTAAATAAACTAAAAAAATTATAACTAGTGTCAGTATCATTGACCATGGTATCATCATCTATTCTCCCATCGAGAACCTCCCTGTTGGCTACCTTTGCAATAATGTAAAACTAGGAGCCACAACTTGTGCCCATTATGACCACCTCCTCAATGGCCTCTCTATATATCAATTATGTCCTAGAGCTATTGTAGGACCATCTTATATAATAGTCATCACCTATGTATCCTCTCATTAATGGTGTCTCCATATATGATGATCTCATGGCAGCCATTGTTGAATCTATTGTGGTCCTTATTGTGATCCAACATATCCTACATCCACATCCATGTCATCATATCCACTATGCCTCACTACTTCCTAATGTTGTACCTGACTATCCCATGGTCTCACTCATCAAAGACTAATCATCAGTATCTAAATAGGTACCTATGTACCTCCTCTCCCTCTCAGCTCTCTAGTATGTAATTCCTAATAAGTAGGCTCTACTAGAGGGGTTTTTGGATGTGTTATACTTATATATATATATATATATATATATATATATATATATATATATATATATATATATATATATATATTTATATATATATTTATATATATATATATATATATATATATATATATATATATTTATAGGTTTGTACATGTGAAAATCATGGGACACTATACTTCAATGGTGGAGTCTCATCCAGTGGCTTGTATACTTATATATATATATATATATATATATATAAGTATACAAGCCACTGGATGAGACTCCACCATTGAAGTATAGTGTCCCATGATTTTCACATGTACAAACCTATAACAATAGTGGACTAACTCAACCATATAAAAATAATGTGAGTGTATGGCTACTATAAAATCTACCTTCTTGTGATAGTTTGTAAATTTTAAACATAGATCACAACCCATGTTACATGGTTCTACCTCTGCCTAAAATTTTGAGGTAACCTATCATCAATTATATGGGGAAACCTAGATGGCTGACACATCAAGAATCTCTCATAAATCTATGTACTTAGCATAATAATAGAGATCATCATCTTCTTCCTTTAGGTTATCATCCCATAGATATCATGCATGATTTGGACCCAAATGATAGAAAAAAGATCATATAAGGCACCCTAATATAAGATAGACTGACATAAGGCTATTATGTACAGTGGTATCATATCATCTAAATTATGACATAACACTCATTCCATCATAATCTATATCATGGCCTTTCATATATATAGAGTGGACATGAGATAAACATAAAATAAGTTAAGATAAAGATTAGGATAGATCCTATCTGAACATGTTGCACACTGGGCTAAGGATCATCTCTCATCCTTTGACTATAATTTATCACATTTCACTAATGTCCCATTAATTAGAAGTCTAAACAAAGCATGGACATCACTTAGGGATATTTCCACCTCTATAGTATCCCCCTCTACCTCACATCAAAAAGTGTTGGTCAATTGTTCTTATGCTCATAAGAACATGATAATGAGATCAACACTTAGCAGGATCCATCTCATTTCCATGATGCCTCTAAAACCTAAGGAAAACAATCAATCTCTACCCACATCTAAAAAATGATCCAATAAATATGGTAGCTAAGATGAATCCATTAGAATCCTCTAGTTATGAGATGGAATGTCTAGGAATCTAGTTGTACCATTCAAGTACATCACCAATAAAGGTTTTGGCTAATCATCAGCCTATTTGATATTTTTTTATTTCCCCATTTTTCCTACATAATTTATTTATTTAATAATAAATTGACCCTATCATGGTCTTTCCATACTAAATTAACCATTTATTACATAGTCAACTCATTTATACAAACACTATTAGCCTATTTGATACTAAATTAGCCCTTTCCTAATTCTATAATACTATAGCAACCTTTTACTACACTATCAACGTCATTTATCAAACTATGTCACCCAAATAGTATCAACTACATTAACTAGAGGATGTTGCCCATTTCCATATTTCCAAATAGATCATCCCATTATGATGCATTCAACCATCACTAGTGATATTACATCAACCTACTATTATGTATTTAGTCACATATATTTTTCTCACCTCACAAACTAAGTCGATAATGATGAATCTATTCTTAATTTTATATTAATTTTTAACCATTTACCATAAATTATTTAATCATTTAGTGGTCTGACCTTTTCCTGCTCACTACCCCATTCTACCCCTAGTCTACTTTAAAATATCCTATGGTTTGTTTCGGTGTCTATATTTCATCTAACATCTAATTTTATATATTTATCTTAATTCCAACTAAAATTCATCAAAAAAAGCAATGCTTAATTTACCTACAATGTACCCTTCATGTCCACTACACATCTTCCATGTCATATCTATCATCTCCTCATCATGGTCATGTTTTAGGCTCACACTAGGTCTTTTAGAGCAATATTTTCTTAGAATATCAAAATAACAAATGAATTGGTTTCACCATATTTATATGTACTATTTAAAATTATTTATCTATCAACTATTTATATAATAATGTCAACCTGGATTGACCCTATATTTAAATTATATTATCATGTTATGGGTCTAGGTCAACCTTAGCTAACCTAGACCAGGACCTAACTTGCTTGTATCAATTAACAATACAATGTTGAATTAGGTTGACAATATCAACTAAACTTTTAAAAAGTCTTATAGCTATATTTATATATATACAACTCATTTTCACCATTTCTTAGAGAGAAAATAAGAGGAAAATCATATATTGTGCATCTACTTATCTACCATTTTACTTGAGGAACATTTCTTAGGGTTTTTGATACTACACTTGGAGATATGAATCTTGTCATATGGAAAAGTATTTTGTATGGATAGAGAATTTGTGTATCCTAGATATAACTTATCCTTGTTATCCTTACATACCACAACAACCTCTTGTGAATCACCTTGGCCAAGGGAGATATTAAGGCTCGTAGGGTTTTTTGTAAAAGGTAATTAATCATTCCTAACTTTTTTCTTGTTTTATTAAAGTAGATAGATTTGATTTTTTTTATATTATATGCTTCTCCATCCATTAATTAGGATTTAATCTATATTACCTTAAGTATAGATATTTTATTCATGTTTACTTTTATGTTTATCACTACCATTTTGTGACATAAGCATTAGTGATCACTAGGTTATATTGTACTTTACTTTTGTGAATATAGAAAACATAGGACATAGCTAGAGTTATCACATCATGTTTCTTGACTAGAGAATTTGGAACCCTTTCTAATGATGTTATTATGGTAAGGAATCCCTTGGTTAGATCTAACAGATCCATCTTGGTCATGACCTTGATTATATAAATGTACCTATGAGTGGAAGTGTAAGTGTGATTTATCTTCTCTGAGTTAATATTTATTTATCAGTTAGCTGCATTTTCCCTTATATACATAAACTATATGATTTTGTCTGAATATGCCTAACATAACATATTAGTCTCAGTATGTTGACATTAGCAAAACCATACATCAATACAACTATTGAAACCCTAGGTATTAGAACATGAAAGCCATGTTAAACAAATTTGGCTATCATATGTGAGTCTAATCAATATCACTAAGTCCCCCTTTCTAATAAGTCTAAATGAATTTCTTATACAAGTTTAGCATTGTTTACGATATTTTTGAAGTAATTAAGGTAAGGTGTTTTCTTTGTGTTAGGCTTGTTTAAGTCATCTCTAGTTTAAAACCTTATTGGAGATATTTTATGTCTAACTACAATGTATCTCTAAAATTGAAAAAGCCAAATAAATTTAAATAAAATCTACTTGTATGGCCTAACACTTGTCAAGTCATTTTAAGTCAGTCTTAAATGAGAAAAGATAGTTATAAGATGTTTTCAATGCCAAAAAGAGGGAGAATAATGTGATTGGAAGGTATTAAATTTCTAATATATATATATATATATGACATGTTAAAATATTATCCAAGTTAATAATACTAAAAATAAATGCTCAGATAATGTTTTTCAAGTTAGAAAAATTAGAAAACTATTTTATCTTCTCTCAGGTTCTTGACAAGCTAAGGAGCTCAACTAGTTAACACTCAGTTCATGGAGGAGAGAGAAGATATGGTTGAATTATATCAAGGAATTGAGTAAGAATCTATTTCATTCCAAATAGTCTCATTAGTTATCATATGTAGGTCCTTTGCTTTATGAACCATTGTTAAGAGTATAAGGAGCTCTTAAACCCTCTTAAAACCCCATAGGGTCAATTTTCCTCAAATACAAAGTTATAAATATTAATTAAATGATAGAGATGATTTTATAAGGTCATTAAAGACACCATATATCCTCTTAATTCACCCTAAAACATTTTCTTAGCATGTGTAGGTCTGGATGAAGCAATATCTCTAGTTTTAGTGGGTGGCAGGCATGCTTTAATACACTCTAGGAAAAATTTTAACTATTTTGGGTTTTATTTAGTTTAATAGTCTCCAATAAAGTTTATAAAAATAAATAATTACTCATATAAATCACTTTAAGTGATAGATATTAATGAAGGTTCAAACCTCATTCATTATGCCTTTCAATGTATTGTGTGCTTTACAAAGGGACTGTGTGAGATCAAAAGGTAAACTTGAGGGTATTAGGTTAGTGTTCAAGGTAGATTTTGGAAAAAAATATTGTACCCTACATTATTTTTTTCAATCCTACTCTAATATTTTGGAAACATTATAATACCTCTATGCCTATGGGTTGCTTATAGTAGAGGTAGACCTCTAGGTTTAAGGGATAACTCTATAGATTGATCCTTAAGTACTTATCACCTACACTAACTAATTGCTTGGATGAAATAGGATAGAAGTATACATGAAATTAAGATAATATAATGGTTTTATATATCATAAATATATTCACTATGCTATCATACTCTTTCACCAAAAGACATGACCTCCAACACTAGCTTTAAGGTCCTAAAATACTCTAACATTAGTATTTCAATTATGGAGGTGATATACATGAAAATACTCAAGTTAATTGGAATAGAGGTAAAATTTTAGATGATAAGGATGATTTTACACTTTAATTTAATAAAACACACTAGATAACACTCTATATGACCTGTTAGAGTGAGAACTACTTGCACTAAACATGAAAGGACAAAGAGAAGGAAAAGATAGATGTTTATCACTAGACTTCACCATACATCACTTCACACACTTATAAAATATGTTTATGAACTTAAAAATAGATTGAAAATATTATTCAAATTCAAAGTACAATATCAAACTAGTAGGTATTTTTATATCAGGTGTGGAATTATATATAAGAGCTAAAATGGCTTGCATTTATAAAATGTGTGAGAAGAGAAAGAGAGAAGTGGTGCTCAAGGGTCTCAATACCACTTGTCAAATCATGAAAATCAGTTATACTATATATGGATTAATTGGATAATATAGGTATGGAATATCTTCTTGGATAAATATCCCCCTGAAGCATGACAACTCTCCAAATTTGGTGTAAGGGTCTTCAAGTGGTTTCTTAAAAATACCTTCATCATTAGGCCTCTATTGAGTTCTCCAAACTAGACTAGGGATATATAAAACATATTCACTATTAATGATTGGTTATAAATAAGCTTCATCATGCATCATATTCTTTCCTAACCACTGGTCTTCTTCTAAACACTTGTTCTCATCATTTGTAGTTACCATCAATAGCATTATAAGTTTACCTTCACATTTTCACCAAAATTTCATTTAGTTTATCAATTAAATATATGTATTGGATGCTATAATAACTATAAATAGTCCCCTTGATTTCCATTCCATGAATCAAACCTTAAAAGTCCCCCCAATTAGACTTCTCACCTTCTCACTCATTAGTCACTCTCTATTTCCATTGTCTGTCACACACTGCTTGAAGTGAATGACTTAAAAGAGGTTTTTGTGTTTTTTATTTATGTGATAAACTTATTTAGTTAGTTATAATAGGTCCCACTTTACCTCCCCAAATGAATCCCACCCTTTCATTCAACTTTGTACTTTCAAAACACATAAAAACCTATAAAAAATCCATATTTTGTACTATTATGTATAGTTCTTGTATATACAAATTGGTGAGTGAGGAGATTTATATAGCATTGTAAAATATTCAAACACTTAACAAGATAAATTAATCCTTCTATAAGTATTTCCTTTCATGTTTTCCCCATCGAGTCAAAACCAAGGGTTTGGTAGGGTTTTATATGGTTTGGACTCTCAACAATGATTCATAAAACTTTGACATCCAAAATATAAAAAAAATATATAAATTAGGGATATATGACCCCCTTAAATTATTAATATCTCCTTGTATTCCCATGAACCTTTTTCATATATACATGAGCTTCCAAAGATGGCCTATCAATCTCTTCTTTACATTTTGTGTACCTTATGATAGGTTTAAGATAAAAATGACTAACCTATGTGATCTATATGTAATAAAATGGTTTAAAAAAACCTTATATCTCCCTCTAAATATGATCTAGTGTGTCAGAAGGTTCATTTTGCCTTGGAAATGATGACTATTCCCTTGTAGGGTATATGTATACCTCTAGGCTTAGTAGGCATGACTACATATTTAGGCTCATGACCACTCTATTTTATTTCTAAAATATTTAGTGACTTAATTTTTTTTCATGTTTAATATAATTCTCCACACCCTTATTTAAAATTTCCAATCCTCCTCAATACATCCCCTTATCACTTACTCACCAAGCTTGTAGACTTGATTGTTTGGGAGCGCCCTCTATTTACAATAGAATATAGTGACTCTCCCCTATCTACTTAGGAAAAATTAAGTTATGAGAGACTATATTTGGTCATAAGGACACTCTACACAAATTATCATGTCTGGATCATACTCCTATCACCTCCAAATATTGAAAAATCTAAGGTAAACTTTGTATAAAATTGACTATGAAAAGACTTTGAGTTGTGACTATAGGTTAAAGGTTGAAAACCTCATTTCTCTCTTTACCTATTACAAATATCATGTGTATTTATTCCAACCATTGTGATAATGGCTTTTTCATAGTCAAATCATCCTATGACCTTTGCCAACTCCTCAAATCTCTCCAAACTAGCACTCAAGACTGATTATGTAGGGTTCTCTATATGCAAGGTTAGAATTGCTTGATTCACCTATCCATAACCTATTTATTTTTTATAATCATCTTATGAGGTGTATTTCACTACCTATATGAGAGTGATCAACATGTTTAAACCTGATTAACTTCTAACAACTTCTCAACTCACTTCTCTCCACTACCTAGGCCTAGTTAGCAAACTATGCGAATGTGTTATCCACTCAAAAAAGGATATGAATATATGTATCATTTAATTATATAACCCTGTATCTCATATCCTGATATCTCCTTGAAATATTTTAACTCATTCCATACTTTATTTATTTCATTCATACCATGTATTAGGTTCTATGCTCATTTTGTCTCTATTAACACTGACCTTAGTTGGTCTCTTTATTGTCTCAAAATGTAAGTGGCCATCTTTAGACTATATGGAACCATATATGTGAATTTTCCATCCCTTAAAACTCAAATTGAATACTTTATTATCTCCTTTAAGTCCTTGGATCATTTCCACTTGGTAAAGTGTATATGTCTATAGGGTTTCCAATTTCTAGTCTCATCATCAATTTGTAGGTGCCTACAACCAGATTATAGGTGACCATTTTGAGAGAAAAATGACACTTATAGGTGGTTTTAATAAAATTAAACCTTTTATTCCATGTTCTATAATACTTTCAAGGTCATTAGATCACTTTTCATCAAAATAAAGTCACTTTATTAAAAGGTTATGCTTCCATTGTGTCACATGGTAATTGTTGACCAAATTTGACCCCAAGTCAAATTTGGGTCAGCTCATACTATTTTAAACTTTTAAAAAAAAATTAATATCTCCTATAGGGTCTCTTATTGTCCCACATATCTCAATTACCCTTCCCCTAGTCCATATTGAAGTCCATCCTCATCGTACTAACCTAGTCGATAAAAGTCAACATCGGTCAACCATGGTTGAACTTAGTCAAAGGCTAAATTTATTTTTTAAATGTCCTCAAATGGTATTTTATAGGTTTGAATGTGTTTACAAGTCACAAGTTGGCCACTTGTTAGGTCTCATGTGCTAAAAGGGTCATTGGCTACCTTTTTAACTTAATTAAATGAATTTTAAAAACTTTTCAATTAAAATATGTCACCAAGGTGGATGAGAACGTAGAGAAGGTCAAATTATGTTATGATCATGTTAAGAAGTAGTTACAAGTTAATTTAATTAGTTAAGAGGTAGTTTTCCCTAGAAAATAGGCCATTTCTAACACTTGTACAGACTTCTCATGTTCCCTTGCAACTAAAAACGTGATGGTGTGACTCTTCACCTCCCCATAGGTCATCTCCATGTTTTTATTTCATATATTTCATTAAAAGTTTTGTATACAACTCATTTCTCTTATTTTTCATTAGCAAGCTAAGGAAGGGTAGGTTCAAGCACTCATTATGGGTCATATAGGTGGAGTCAAGAAAAATGCTTTACAAGTGGATGGTACTATAAATGCACTTAATTTTCATAACTATGAATTTTATATTGGTTGCTCCTCCTTCATGAACCATCGCTAACACTCTAGGCAGCCTTTTATGAACTTACATTCAAGAGGTGTATAAGATTGCATCTATTTATTATTTTTAGGAATCAATAGAGATATGGGAGTTTTATGAAGTGTTTTAAAGTTTTAATATTCCCTACACATGGTTTTTATAATATCCAACACCTTCTCTCTTCATGTCCTCAAAAGGGTTTTCTCAATTGTGCTTATTTCTCAAAGTTGGTAGTCATGGGTATAACCTATGTTTCTTTTAATGTGAAAGAGGATCCATGAAGTGTTTAAAGTTCTTGGATTCATGTTTTAAAATTTATTTAATTGAAATAAAATTGTGAGATATCAAATTAGTACTCCTTCAAGGTAAATTGTCCATGTTTTCCTTGTCCACTACCTTATTTACTCATAGTCAGCTTCTACAGGAACTCAAAGACATTTGTATGGAGGTGTTTGTGGTTAATATATGATGGATTTAATTTTGGAAATTATATAACGACTAAGGATCATATATTTCTTGCCATGAATTCTTATAATGTTATATAAACAAAATTTCTTTCAAAATAATGAGTTGACTGTATTGTTTCCTTTGTCCTTAAAAGTAGAAAATAGAGATCCCAAATCTTTTTTGAGATAATGATTTCTATTATACAAGAAGTTTATAATGGTATTTATTATTTGGTCTAGTATCCATATCCACATAAAAAAAAATATTCCAATTTTTAGGGCCAAAAATTAAGTGAATATGAGAGTTTCAAGGTCTCAAAGTTGACAAAAACCCACTAAAAGGGGGTAGTGATATCTACAGGGCATTGTAAAAAAGTGATTTGTAGTTAAATATTGAAAATATTAAACCATTATACCAAGTTTGAACCATTAAAAATGATTCCAAAATATTATCATGAGCCAAAATGATGAAGAAAAGGTGTAGTTTGGAGTTTTGGCCATTAGTGCAACCTCCCTATCCATACAACAAGCCTAGGAACACTAACCTATAGTAGGATTTAGTAGGTATCTACCTCAATTAGGCATATAGTATTCAAGTTTTAGGTTTAAATTTAAGTTTTATATTTTAATGAAACTATTCTTAAATTTAAGTTGATTATTGTCAACAACAAGACCTAAGGGATCTCAAACTAACCTACAGGTAGCCCTAGAACTCATAAACATAGTCATGTGGGGTATACTGTTTTTGAGGGAGACATTTCTAGTTTGAGAATTTTTTGGAGTTATTAAGGTGGATAAAAATTGAAATGAGTGATAATTGACCTCAAATAACTTATGAATAATGTAAATACAACATCTATAAGACCCAAATCTTGACAAGAATGCACATATAGAGGTAGAATAGTGACTGCTACAGTCAAGGCATAGGAGTACTTGTTGAGCATCTTGAGCATGAATTGATATATATTTAAGTTTAAAAGGTAAATTAAAAAATTATTATAGTCATATTATAAAATTATTATGAGTATGAAATCCAAAACCATCAACCAAAGCTTAAACAAACACCTATAGGCAACATTTTAGGGCCTATCTCAGTCCTTAATAGGTAGTGTCTTAATCTTGGGAATAGAAGATGAAATAGTGAAAGGAGTGAGATTAAACTTAGTAAAATGATGTATATAAACATAAATTATATTTTTAAAATAATTTAATTTGTTCCTAAATACCAAACTAAGCTCAAAAGAACCTAAAACTAGGCCTAAAATAGGGATCTCCTTATGGGCAGTCATAGACCTAGCTAGGTTTCCAAGAGTATGAATAAGTGTTTAAGGGAAAAATGGAATATTAAATTGTTTTAATAGGTTATTTTATTAATTTATGATACCTAAATTTACTCATAAATATTAATTCAATCCATTAAACCTCAAAACCCAACCTATACTCTGCCTACCTTCACTACTTGCCTTCTTCAAAGGTCTACCTAGAAAATTTAAGGATTTTGGTGGTCTAATGGAGGAGTTAAGAGATGAAATTTGGTAAATATTACCATTAATAGAAATAAAATATTATAATAAAATAAATTTTACAATAATAATGGTGAAAACCCTCTCTATTTTATCTCAAAGTAAGGGCAGTTTCATCATGCATGAAGATGACAATTTTGGGAAAAATGGTGAAATTGATGACCATAAGGAAATAAAATCATAGATAAAGGTTTTATAAGCTGTATTGGACATAAAAATACATAAATAACCTTTATATAATCTTAAAAATCAAACATGGTACCCTACATAAGAAGGGTTACAATCATGCATGAAGGAAACCCTTAAGCCTAGAAGCCAACCTAAGGGGCATGTGATTTTTTGACTTTTTATATGATTTAAAATTGAATAATTAATTTTTTTATAGGTTAAATTGAGTTTTTTAAGTCATAAATATTAAAATTAATCCATTTAAGGGTCAAATTGAGTCTCAAGTAGTAGGCAAACCTATTGGCAAAGTCTAGGCCTAATACCAAACAAGGGTAAATTTTCATTTCTAGTTCTAAAGGAGATATTAAAAGGATGGAAACATGTAAATAGGATTAATATACATGTTTTTTAACCATTTTTTTATATTATAGTCACAAATAATGCCATTCTTGGCCTGGAAATTTTCAAAACCCTCATAAAATGCACAAAAGAACTCAAATACCAAGTTCGAATGTTCATAACTTCCATGACCATTTGCATGAGACCATGAGACATTTAGAGAAGTTTTATAAGGTACCTAAGGATTAATTAGTGTAATTTTGAGGAAATAATAATGTGGCATATTCATGAACAAATTCTAAGAGGGCTAGTCACTCCAAAACCCTCTCAAACCCTATTTTGTGATATGGTGGTAGAAATCAAGCTAAAAGTGCCTCCAAATGGATGAATTTGACCATGATGATAAAAGATAAGTTGTTTAAAACTCCATTAGGGTCAAATAAATGGGATTATAATATACATAATCCATATAGGTGGAGTATAAATCAGGTTTTATTGATATTTTCTTATGTTTTGTAGGTCCTGAAGATGACCATGAGATGCCAATAACTTTGGGAGGTATCTCGGGACTTAATAAAACTTCTAATGCCATTTTCAGAGCTTGGAAATGCTCACAAGTGTTCTTAATAGGTCTCTCTCTTCAGACATTCTAATGTGACATATAAAATAGCATAGTAAACAACATGGTAACTTAAGTTTGGTGGGTTTTTATGATATTTCTAATGAATCCAAGCATATGAGGTGTCCTAACACGTGATACAAGACCCTTGGTATGGATATCAAGTAAGATACAAAGATTCTAGTGTTAAGTGTCAAAATAATCCTATTAGAGAGTGATCATGGTTGTAAAGTTATGATGAACTTGCGTAAGAGAATGTCATGATCAAGAAAAATCCCAATCTAGGTGGAATCATCTTTGTAACTCCATCTCATCATCACACTTGAGAAATTTGTCCATAACTTGCTTTAGAATTCTCAATAAATTCCTATGATGTAGTTCGCAAGAGAGAATGATGGATAATATTTTCTATGCCACACTTGGAGAAGAGGCTAATTTGGGATGTGATTAAGTGAAATTTAGTTTCATGACTCTTCTTACAATTCATCCACATGCTTTGTAACTAATTTTCACCTTTAGACACTTGTCCTTGTGCATCTTTAACTTATCCTTTCTCTTTCATCTTCCAAGCTCTATAAGTATGAGCCATTTTGGCTATTGAAATGGATTCCAACTCTTGGTATGGAAAATCCCTAGCAAAATTATACCTTGAGTTTTACTTAATCTAATGAGAAGTAAGTTGGTTATACTCTAAGTGCATTTTCACTATGTGTTGAAGTGATCCATCTTGAATTTCAAGTATATATTGAGTTCATCTTGTTTTCATGAAATCCTTGAATGTGTTTCTACAAATGACTTCTCTCCTAACAAGTTTCATGAAGCGTATGTTATTATAATAGACTCTTGAAGTGTGTATTGAGTTTGGTAGTGTCATATCTGACCTTCCCTTCACTTGCCTTCATTTATTGAGTTGTTATTTTCCTTCATGAGAAACACTAATGCTAGGGAGCTCCATTAATGGTGTTGAGGCTAGTTTGGTTGTCTTAGTTCATTATAAAAATTCCAAGTGTATGAATTTAAGCAACTCTTGGTGGATTAGCTCTTAGTTTAGGTTTATTTTATGTATCTTTCTTTCCTTTTCACCCATAATAGGTAGTTTTAGTAGCATAAGAACATCAAATCATATCTATGGAGCTATCCCTTAAAATTTAGAGGCGTACTTCTATTATAGGTGCACCACACACCTACAAGTATTCCCAGGTTGGAGAAATCTTGAAGAGGCTTGAACAAACTCTTCTAGCGTGCAAGATCTAGACACAACAGTAATGTAAGGCCATTTAAAACTCAAAATACTATAGAGTATACTAACATTCTATAGTGAAATAATGCTTGAGATGGATGCCTATCTATACAACCTTATCTTTACCAAAAAACCATTATCTTTGGTTAAGGCCTTGCTCATATGTTTGAACTGCATGATGAAACACTTAGGCTTATGTAGACCTCAAGACATTCTATTGTGAGAAGACCAAATATAAAGCAGAGTCACTATTTTGTAATTAATAAGGTAGCATTCCCTCAAGCAACTTCATCAACTTTTGGACATAAGGTTCAATTATTTTTGTCACCTTATGTCTCCACCATGGTTGCTATGACACTCTCAATGCTTCCAGACCTCAATGAAGTTTCAAAAAAGCTTTAAACACCTAACATTCAACTACTAAATCCTGTATTTGGACCACCTATAGGTGTACATCAAGCTAAAATATTGTGAAGGTAAGATATAAATGGTGTACATGGTGAATTTGTTTTAAAACCAATCCTAGGCCTCCTTGAATGGTCTAAACTGATCTCCTCCACCTTGAGAGATGTAGACACTAGAAAAATACACACTTTTAGTTTTTCATGTTTTAATGCCTTAGAACCCCTTAAAGGCCCCATAAAACCTTCTTAACCCTTAACCAACTCCTCTCAACCCAACCAAATCACTATTCACATAGTAATATTCAAAAATACTATTCAAAAGTTCTATTCACTATCAGTATTATGTATGATACCTACTATCACTATTCACTATGGTACCCACTATCACTATTCATGATGACATGGCATGTGACATGGAAAGTGACATGGAAGGTTATTTGGTAGGTGATATGGCAAGTGACATGGCTTAGAAGTGAGGTGGCTTGATGTGGGACATCATACCCCACTTGGGTCTCTTCCTCAAGGTGCTTAATGACCACATTTAAGCATCACAAGGGTCCCCCATTGAAATATGGTGAATTTCCCCTTAATTTTCCATAATTCAACATGTATTTTTTATTCACACATGAAAGTGGCCTTCAAAATTGGATACCCACCTCTTTAGTGCTTTGTAAAAGATAAAGGGCATTATATTCACCCATTTTTGACTCTTTAACAAAGTGGGTTACCCACCTCTTTAGTGATTTGGAAAAGAAAAAGGGAAATATATCCACCCATTTTTGACTCTTTATCAAAGTGGGAGACCCATGATCAATGTGGGAATCCCACCATACTAATCTTTTGACTAATTCGTATACCCACATGGAAAATGGCACCACATTTTTTGGGGCATCTCTTTAAGTGCTTAGATGAAGACAAGAAAGGGTGGTGAAAAGTATTTTGGCTTCATTTAGGCCCATGTGAATTATTCCCACTTAAAATTAGACTCATTTTCAAGGTGAGATACACACCAACCCAAATGGGAGACCCATGATCAAGGTGAAAATCCCACCACCATCATCTTTTGACTAATTCATGCAACCACATATAAAATGGTGCCACATTTTGTGGGTAATCTCTTTAAGTTCTTGGATGAAGACAAGAAAGGGTGGTGAAAAGTCTTTTGGCCTCATTTAGTCCCATGTGCATGATTCCCACTCAAAATTAGAATCATGTACAAGGTGGGAGACACACCAACCCAAATGGGAGACCCATGATCAAGGTGGGAATCCCATCACCCTAATATTTTGACTAATTTATGATCACACTTGTAAAATGGCACCATACTTATACTATTTCATCTTTTGGCATGATTCTTCATAATAAATTCTATAAATACCCCCTTCTCCTTCACCAAAGGCTAAGTTGTTTTTGGTTAAAGGATTATTGTTGAAGGTTTTCTAATTTTGGAGAATATCATCGACCTAAGAAGGAGGTAATCATCATATTGGAGGAGAAAAAATCAAGGAAATGAAACTCTATCAAAATTTATTCAAGACTTCTTCAACATCATTGTCTTTAACAAGTCATCAACATCAACATTCTCCTTAAAGGTTAGAAGGTAACATTTTAATTTGATTTTGTTTAATTAATTTCAGTTTCTTTATTTCCATTTGGCCTTCCTTATTTTTACCTCTTTAATCCCTTCACCATTATTTCCTTTATCCCTTTTTTATTTTATGCATTTCTCCCTTTACCCCCTTTTACCTTCTTGGCCACCATTTACCTTATTTTGGCTTCGTCACTATCATTTTCCCTTTTCAACTTCTTGACCACCATTTACCCATTTTTATTTCTCAACCATCATTTACCCCTTTTCATTTTATCACCTTGATAATTTACCAACCCATATAAAACTATATTTTTTACTCTTTTTAATCAACCCAAACAAAAAACCACAACTTTGTTTTAACCAAATTTCAGCATTATCATTACTCAAACTAGTTGCTTTATTTTAGACATCTTAGCCAAGAATTTAATTTTATTAATTAAATTGATATTATTTTCTTCCTTATTTTTATTTTGATATCATTTTATGAAAAATCTTTTTATTTTAATTTATCAACTTAAGTGTTTAAAGTAGGTGGATTGATAGCCTACTAGAAATCTTTCGCTTCTAGGATCTAGCTCACGCTAGGCAATCCACCTTTCTATTTATCTAAAAAAAAAGTTTTGTGGTATTGTTTTATTATTTTTAGGTCATCCTCCCAAGCCAAATAAGATCTCTCCACAATCACTTGGATCCAACACATGCACATTCAACTAGTTTTTCTACATACCCTCTTAACTAGTATCTTTCTTTTCAAAACTAGATAAAAGTAAAAAAATAGATAGAAATAGGAGACTCCCTACCATATTGAAATATTAATGTATCATTATCATGGTTTCTCAAAACTCCTTTTACCTACCTATAGGTGAATATTATAGGAGAACATACTATATGTGCATGTATTAGTTTATTCATTCCACATAGAACAAACTTGAGACCTAAAACCTTCAAAGTAAAGTTAAACACCATGAAATATGTGAGTGGAAACATATTCCTAATCTATCCTAAAGACACTATAGGAAGGATAAATCTAAAATAGATGGAAACTGGTTAACAAACTCTAATGGTGTCCTCCTAGCAAACTGAGATGGTTCATGCTCATATTTTGGCTTTCACAAGTGTAAACTAGGTTGAGAGTCATGTGAACAGAATGGTCATGCTCATAAAAATCATGTGCAACACTTGGTTTGTATATACCAACCCAAATAGGGAGGAAACCTGAAGGTGATGGAGATGACATGGTAGTAAATGGAAGCAAACCTTCTAAGCAATGGTTCATAGAGCATAAGTAACCAATCATGTAACTCTTACCATGATATTGAATTGAATAAATATTAATTCCATCCCTTAAGATCATTTGACCCAATTCATTTCCTATTGTCCATACTAAACCAAAAATAACTAACTATTTCTACCTACCTAGGAGCACAATAGAGGAGTAGAATGGATTTTTTCCATTTTTGAGATATTCAAAGTTGATCAAGCATGTAAATAAATTCAAGGGACCTAAAGGTTACTGAAAATCCTACCGCACATGCAAAATTTTCTACATAATATGTAGCATAACTAAAACTTACCTAAACTACCACTAATTTTCTTACCTGATGCTACTCCTACATTTTTTTAGTTATGAATTAGTATTTTTGACTTCCACTGACACATGGGAGATTGAAGTACACTCTAAGACACCTATTTCTCTATGAAAATTATACAAGCTTCATAAATGATCCAAAATGACCTTATATGACATGAAATGAAAAAAAAGGATAAAAGTGAGTATGCAAAAGATAATGACACATTATAAGACCCCTATCTTAGACCATGAAACACATCTTGACCCTAGTAGACCCCTATCTACTTTTTTCAACTATAGGGGGTTGAACTATTTTTACTAGTGGTCAAAATAGTCAATAATATTGGTGATTTCCTAGGGGTGGCAAGCTAACTATGCCAAAGACCAATAGCCTACTCATATCCATTAGGATATGGAGTCACCTATGCATAAGTTAGACACTAAATTTCCTTTGAAACAAAACCAAACAATAAGAAAAGACACACAAAAGTACATTAAAGGAAACACATGTGTTCTCAAGGACACTTATGAATCACACACACAATAGAAAAAAAACATACCTACCCTAATATTTACAATACCTCAAACAATTGAGGTGAAGATCAACTAACCATGATTTAAATAAGGTCAAAGATAGTTTCTCTTGTATCATTTTTGTTCCATGAAATCACTTTACCATGTGGAACATGTTTATCAACAAACACTTGATTATGTGGATGATAAAAAAGATTACCATCCTTTGTTTTTTCTTTTGTCTATAAGTGTGCTACATGGAACCTTCAAATACACTCCTTATTCCCTTCCAAGAATATTCTTATAGCTTTTAGCTTGATGGAATTATATCATGTTCACATGGCACTTCTCAAATATCATCTTAGGAGTCATCAAGATTGCCTCAACTTTAATCTCTTCACTACCATGATGTTCTTGTTGTATGAGGCCGTCAATATTCTTCCCTTTTTTCTCTAACATGTCTACAAATGGTTCAAACTTAGGTTGATTTTTTGACTTATCTTTAATGACATACATTTCTACCTTAGCCTCATATTACTCTTCTATGACTAAAACCTCTTTGGCAGTAGATTGATACTCATCTTCATTCTTAACAAGACACTCAACTTTATACTTGATATAATATTCAATAACTTTCTTATTTGGCTCATCAACAACCTCATGATCAGATATGCACTTCTTACGATGAGTGGTTGACTTACCAAACTACTCAAACTCTTAACTTATGGCATTGAACCTTTGCCATAGGTCATCTTCTTCTTCATATTCATCTTCAATAACTCCTTCATCAATTACAACTAAAAAGACATTATTTTTATCACCATAGTGATATATAATTCTTTATAAGCTATAATCACCATACATGTGAATGAGGTAATTACTCTCAACAGCTTGTGAAAAAGAATGTTCAATGCTTACCTTAGAATTCTCATATGATCCCTCAAGTATGATGTAGGTGCCAAGATCATTTTCCTCAAAATAGGTGTATGGATCATGTCCATAGGTGTCTGCACCATACTCATCTAAAAATAGATCAGATATGCCCTCAATATTATAACATGTCTCATCATCTACAAAAGACTCCTCATATCATTGATAACATAATTCAATTTGGACCTTGCTTATACATAGGGCTCAATATGGAATTTAGCTAGTGGTTGAGTCTTGATAGTTACCCTTGTTCCATACCTTGTCTTGAAGGTCAAGAAGGACCAATCAGCTAAGAGGTAGTCTCATATATTGGCTATGAAATCCCTTGAGAAGAAGATATCAATGTAGGCAAAGTGGGCAAGCAAGTCAACAACCACAATGTCTTGAAGTATGGGGAAGCTAAGATAATCATGAAGGAAAACTTTCAAACTTTTGAAAAATCCTAATGACTTAGTAGGTGTCCCATCAATTTAAAGTACCCCATAATATATGGTTCATACTTTAGTCCAAATTTATTATCTACAACCTTGGGCATCATTAAGGTTCTATCTTTACTATCAACTACGCAATTATGAACAAACTTATCCCCCAAAATGAGAGTGAGGTAGAAGGGTTCTCAAATTTAGCAGAGGGTTATACAATGTTATTAGGAGCATTGGTGAGATAAACATCACCATGAATTTATGGTTGAAGGATAACATGAATTTGAGATAGTTGCATTTGTAAAATATCTTTTTGTCTAGGCATGTGAAGGACATCCCAAAGAGAAATACTAGCCTTAATACTTTTCAATGAATCAACAATGTTCAAAATAGAAGTATTCACATTTTATTGATTCCTTTAAGGTAAGTAAATGGTTGTATCTTGAGACATTGGGATACATTGAGTAGACCTTCCAACATTCTAATTTGAAGAAGGTGTAGGAGTTGTAGGCATTGTCATGCTTGTAGTCACACTTTAATGCCTTTTAGGAGGATTATTTTCACTTTTAAGCATACCATTATCATCTCCAAGAGCCTTTTTATGTGATCTAGTATTGTCTAAAATTGAATTAACTTGGTTGAGAACATAGGTGTATTCAATTAGGAATTTAGTGAAACTCACTCCTTGAGACTCCATTCCTCATTTATTTGCATGAGAACTTCATATTCTATTGATAGTTGAGGAGTGACTCCTCCTTGATCAACCAAATATTTTTCTCCACCTTCATTAGAATCCATGAATTGACCTTTTTCCCATTATTATCCTTACACCAAGTTATTATGAACTAATACCATTGCTATTGTATTGGATATGGAAGATGGATTGTATGTATTGGCATGCCTATTGAAGCTAGGTTGCCCTTGACCTCTCCCTTGCCCATATTATTGAGGTAAGAAGCTATTTCCTAATTAAGGATAGGGTTAATGTTTTTGATTCACACCATTCTATAGATTTTTTTTTCTAAGTTGAGATTTTAATAATTTATACCTTGCTACCTAATTAATTATCTCTTCTACCTTCTTAAGATCAGTCCTTGACTTGGTGTTGGCATTTGGAACTTGGGAAGCACTTAGATCAGCATCAAAAGTATTTGGAAGTAGAGGTATGGACACATTTGGAAGTAACTTTATATCTTGTATGAGGCCATTCTTAGCTAATGGAAATGTCATATGATTCAGGTAAGGTGTATCCCCCCATGGATTGTATCATGATGGCTATGTTAGTACCAATAACCCTCAAATATGTGAGAAACATAAACCTAGTATGTGGTATCATATCAAGATGTAGCATATGCCAACTTATTTAGAATCTCTCATTAAAATCATGCATTTTCTCCTTATGGGATCTTTAAATCACATTGAGTTGATGGATATGTGATATGTGGTCACTCTTATCTTCAAATATTGATGTTACCATCTCTCCTAAATCAAATATGGAGGTGATACGCATGAAACTATTCAAGTTGAGTAGAAAAAATGTTATATTTTAGACATTAATGATACTTGTACACTTGAAGGTAATAAAACACATGAGCTACACTCCATATGACCTGTTAGAGTATGAACTAATTGCACCAAACATGAAAGGATAAAGAAAAGGCAAGGATAGATGTTTATCACTAGACTTCACTATACACCACTTAAAATACTTATACAAGATGTTTTTTTAACTCAAAACAAAATTTAAAATCTTATTCAAAGGTAAATTACAATATCAAACTTGTAAGACTTTACCATACTATGTGTGGAATTAGATACAAAATTAAAAATGTCTTATATTTATAGAATGTGTATGAAGAGAGAGAGAGAAGTGGAGCTCTAGGGTCACAAATGACACTTGTTAAAGCATTAAAATTAGTTATATTATATAAGGATGAAGTAGAGAATATATTTATAAAATATCCTCTTGGAAAAATGTCC
>JARHVA010005430.1:1042500-1209166 GCA_037957365.1 Torreya grandis
TCTTTATATTCTTGAATATCATATACCATATGCTCACATAGGCCTTTGCCTCTTACCAGATTAGTGACTTTGATCTCCACATCATACTCTATGACCTTGGTAATCTAGCCTTCTCTTTTCTCATTCAAGTCTTTGTTAAGGAGGAAGTATTGACTCCAAGATGAGACACCATAAGATAAACCTTTATATTTTGAAGCTTTGGCCTAAAATTTTTAAGGCTTCTCAAAGCTATAAGAACCTGATTTTAAATAAAAAATTACTTTACCTCATATCCTTCTAGCCCTTGACTAAAAAAGGTAATTAGTTGTTCAAGTCCTTAACCATTCTTCTACATCAACATAGTTGATATGTTGTCAATATTGTCAAAGGTGTATAATGTAAAATCCTTTGAGAAGTTAGGATTTATGAGTGAGGGTTCTTGGACAATGTCTTGTTTGATGGCTTCAAATGTTGACTTACCTTCATTCGACCAAGAAAATACTTGGCTCTTCTTTATCATGGTAGTGATGGGTTTGAATAGGTTTGAAAAACAAGGTATAAACCTTCTCAAAAAAAATATTTTCCCAAGGAAGCTTTGGATTCCTTTCTTGTTCTTGGGTAAAGATAGTGCTAAGATGGAACTTATTCTATCAGGGTCAATGGATAATACTTAATTTGAAACAATGTGACCCAAAATTTTGACTTTATTAACAATTAACACACATTTCTTTGGATTTAAAGAGATCCCATACTCTCTATATCTTTAGAATATCAACCTTAGATGATCTAAGTGTTCACTAGCTTTCTTGGATAAAAATATGATGTCATCCAAGTAGATGAGCACCATTTGATTCAATAACCATTAGAAATCCATGTCCATGGATCTTTGGAAAGTTACCCCTAAATTTGATAACCTAAAATTCATCTTATGGTAATCATGTATGCCCCACTTGGTGGTAAAGGCGGTCTTATACTAATCTTCTTCTCTTACTAGCACTTGGTTATATCCTAAATACCCATCCAAAAGAGGAAAATTTTCTAAACTAACAAATATCTTAAGGAGTTTTTACATGAATGTTAGGTGGTATTTATCCTTCAAATATACCCTATTCGTATCCCTAAAGTAAACACACAATCTAATTTCCCCACTCTTCTTCCTTGCAAGTACCAAATTCTCTACCCATAAGGAGTGTTTAATGGGAAAGATGATCTTAGATTCAATAAATTTGGTCAATTATTTCCTCATAAGCTCTTCAATTTTGGGGTTTATATTCCTCTACTTCTACCTAATAGGCTTGGCATTATCCTTTAGTTCTATAGTGTGTTGGACCAACATGGGATCAAAGCCTCTCAAGTCACTATATTCCCAAGCAAATATATATGCATGTTATCTATACATATCTATAAAATCATGTTTTTAATCCTTAATGTTTACCTTCCCAAGCATGAGGTGATTGTCCTTGCATATAAGGACTCTTTCATAGTTTTCTTCACTTCTGACATCATTACCTTATATTTTCTCATATAGTCTCCCTCATGGAAAAGAACTTCAAGGGTGACAAGACATTTAGGAAGCTTGTTATATCTCAACTAAATAATTTTCTACTCATACTGATGTTGAAACTTTTCTTGGTTCATTGAAGAGAATTCTACTTCCTACTATAAAAAACAAGTAATTTGTTTATCATTTTTAAAGACCTTGCAATGAGTTTCATTGTCTAGTATTGATGGTCTTACTACCATTTTGACATGAGATTACACTTTGATCCTTTTCAACTCTTTTGGGATATCAAATTGAGATCCCATAGTTGTTAATATATCAACATGATGATTCTAGTTACTTGGTAATGTTTGGATGTTAAAGGCCTCAAAATCCTCAATTAGGTCCCACAATCTATGTTAATAAGAATTTATTAAGGGGGTTTTGGTGATATTCTAGCCTCTAAATTGATGCACTGTCAATGCATTATCACCATAAACTTAAAATTATTTGATTCCTCTTTTTGTATCCCATTACAGGCCATGGATAAGGTTATCATACTTTGTTGCATTATAAGCGCAACTAATTAGAACTTGTAAGAGGAGAAATACTTGTCATTAGAGGGGGATATTAGCATTGCACCTACACCCACTCCATGTTTGCTTCTTGAAACATCAAAAAATAATATCCATAAGCCCTTAAGATCTTATTTAGGTTTAATGAGGAATGGCATGGACTGATTCTCTTCATGTAAGTAGTAGACACCCATGTCCACCTCTTTAACTCCTTCTAAGGGATCAACCAAATTATTGTCATTTTATAGTTCATCCAAGAACATGTTTGGTATCTCCTCAAGGTGAGAGTTTAATTATTTACCAACCATATGTCATCCTCATTAAGAATGGTGAAATTAAGATTTATACTATCTGGCCCACAAGGCTCTATGTGGAAATTAGGAATGGTCTCAACCATAATAGATACCTTGGTTCCATATCTTGTTCTAAATGCCATGTATGACCAATCTACTACAAAATAAAATCTAATCATTTTATTGAATTCCCTAGATAAGCATAGGTAAAAATGAGGAGGTACATCTAGGATCAACACATTTTGAAACTACTGAGACACTAGGATAGGCATGAAGGGTAAAGTTGAGGTATTTAATGATACCAAATGGATTTTTAGAAGAACCATCAAGTTATATAAATCCTTTAGACTGAGGGTCATATTTTAAATCAAACTAATCAACTATATACTTTTTCATTATTGAGGTGTTATCCCCATTTTCTACCAAGAAATTGTGCACTAATAATGATTCTTGAAATGTAGAATGGAGGAGGTTTGACCACCTTACCTAGTTACCTTTCATTTGGTCCTTTGGGTGCATTAGTGAGAACCACATTCTCCTTGATTGGTGTTTTTTAGAAACATTGATTCTTTACAACCCTTCTTAGAGGATGTTTACCTAACTAGGCATGGAAAGCATATCCCACATTGTCAAACTCATATTGGACCTTTTCATTTATTCCACAATGTTGATGGGTGAACCACCAACCTTTAGTTGTAATTTTTGAGCCACAACTACACCTTGAGTTTGTGAGTTCTTAGGGACAAAGACATTCCCCTAATTTTGAATCATTAGAGCTAATATAACCCTTGGAACAATAGTAGGTTAATTTGGATTTCATATTTAAAGAGTAATGGTAGGAATCTCTTTGACTAATTCCTAATTACCATCCATGTTCCTTATTTTGAACCTTGTATTTGCTACTACTAAAATGTATGTTTAGATAGAACTATCCTACTAATTAAGTGTATAACACTCTTCTTACTCATATTTAATTATTGTAGCACCCAACTAGTTTAGTCCTTGATCAGGGCTTTGACCTTATTGAGGCTCTTCTAGTTTTGTCATCATGGGTGCCTCTGTGTTCTAAGCCATAAGAGCTTAATTGTACCCACAATTAGTAGCTTACTATCATTGATCATTAAAATCTTGAGTGAAATCAGAGGTTGGAATAATAGATTTCCCAAAATATTTATTCCAAGGCATGGCACCCTTAAATTTTTGAGAAATATTATTTTAGACAAGGACCAAAGTGTTGGAAGTTCTTGTAACATTTGGATTATTGTTTTTTTTCCTAGTATAGTTAGGCTACCCTTGTCCTTGGTTTTGACCTTGGCCTTGGCCTTGGAAATTTCCTTTATAGGGTGTCATATTTGCTTGATAAGATTGATAATAAGGTTGATATGAGACTTGGTAAGGCCTATTGAAATCTTGTTTCCTCTTAAAATTCATTAGTTCATTTCCCAAATATTGGAACATGCTCTTAAGCTCTTAAAAGTTTGTATATTCTTTGGAATCACTAGATTGACTAGTGGAAGCCTTTTCCTCCTTATGTGAGGATATATAAGAAATTGTAGGCACAAAAGGAATGAAAAGGGGAGGAATATAAATAGGGAATGGTCTAATCTCAAGGAATAAAGGTATTGGTGGTCTAGGTGTAAGCTTGTCAGCCTATACCAAATAAATTTTTGCTCTGATTAACACCTCATATGCATTTGGGAATGTGTTTCTTACCATAAACTAGATCATTACTATAATTTCATTATTTATGGCCTTTAAATAGTAAGTAAAGGAAAAGTTAGGGGTAGGCCTAATAGAGATTGGGATTATTTCCCAAGTTTTTTGGAACCTTGTATTGAAGTCTTGCATGACTTCATATAGGGCTCTTTTAATTATGGTTAATTATTTTACAAGTGAGAAATGGTCACTTTTGTATTCAAATATCTTATACAATACATCCCCTAATTGGTCCTATGATGTAATAGATCTAGCAATAAGGACTCTATACTAGTCTAAGTATTTACCTTTGAAAGAGATGGATAATAACCTGATTGATACATTTTTCTCATTGACATTATGTATATTACAAAATTTAACTATGACCATAAGGTGTTGAGAAGGGTTTGTAGTTTGGTCTCTAGTAAAATAAGGGACACTCTTAAGATCTAATACTAGAATATGATCATATTGAGGGAGGTCTAATATACTTTGACCATTGAAACCTACAAAGGGAAAATCTCTAGGGGATGCCATAACAATAAAAGGGTTTCAAAAAGATCTTCATATAGGGGTAAGCCTTAAATTTTACTAAGTAATAAAGTTGTCTTTATATGGGTGTGTATTATTAAATCTTAACCTTTTTACTGAGTTTAAAGGAAATTCAACAAATTCAAAGGGAATACCTCTAGAAGCTAACCTTGTAGTTAGCTTTGGCACAAGATGTAGTCACTGATATGCTATCATAATGTTTAATCTTATTTTAGAGTCACTAGATGTTATTTCTTGGAAGCTATAATTGCTATAAATTGATTAAACTAGGATCAAATTTTAGCCAATATTATTTAAATTATGTCCCATTAGGTTTGCCAAAAACTATTATAGCATCTATTTACACCCTTAAATAGGGTTATTTAGGATCTCTCAAATTGAGCTACTCTATGGGAAAAACCTTAGGTTGTGAGTCACCTATGGTAGGGTTAGACCTCTAGAGAAGGTTGGCTTCCTCTTGATGGATCACCTATATTAATTTTTGCATTGAGAAAAAGGTTATAAAGAGGGAAACGGATCCAAATAAATTTAACTAGATGATGAACAAAATTTAAATTAGAACTCACATAAGCATCAATTAAACACTAAGGAAGCATAAAACAATGATAGCTCACACAATCTCATAAAACTAGCTAGTTACATAAGTGTTTCATAAACTAGGTTCAATAAACAATGAATGAAATCATAGAGGAGTTATAAGACTCACTAATATCTTGAATCAATAACAAAATAACACTAACTTAGACCTAAAACTAACTTGAAAATACCTATAAATGAGAAAGAAAGAAGGACAATGGGAATGGAATATTCTCCTTCATAATGCCATTATGAACAGGCTTTGCCACACATAATTCAGAGGGGGGAGATAGGTAAATAAAGTATTTATTGATTCAATAGGTCTTTCATACAAATTTTGATAGGTTATATCCTTATCAAATGAGAGTATCTACTCTTCCATAATTGAGAGAGAATTTCTTATAAAAAGTGAGAGAGAATTACCATGTGGAAGAAAATAAGAGATATAGAGAAAGGGTGAAGAGAGAATGAGAGCACACCATCCAAGAGAAATAAATTAACTTCCACCACATTTCAATGAATTATCAACAACATTTTGATCAAATTAGGACATAATCTATCATAGAAAAATTAACCTTCATTTGTCTTGATAGCCTTTGAGCTTTTTGAAAAGCATACTAGAAGATAAAAATGTGTTTTTAATGATGAGTCATGCTCCTACTAAGAATTAAAACCCTTAGATATCTCCTTAATATCCATTAAATTATCCAACTTCTTCTTCTAACCAATAGATATCTATCTTGGGACTCTATGCCATCTTCTACTTGGCTTGCTTATAAGTACAAAATCTTTATGTCCATCAACCTAGTTGAACCATGAAGATGTCTACTTTAGGTGGCTAAATGCTCCTATTGAATTGTTGATGATATGACTATCATATTTATGCCTTGGCATGATCTTTACTACAACCCTTAGACACATATCTACTATAGATGAAAACCAATCCCATTTATTAGTTTTCATATAGTCATCATATCTACCAGGGTGCATTTACATTGCTTGAATAGACTAGTATCCCAACATCAATTTTTATTAGACTCAAAAGACTGATTCTACATTTACAAATATTTAATAGAGTTATTTGAACTTGAAAATCCATTCTAGTTCATCTTAGATCATCTTCAAACTCAGATCTTCTACATTTTCTTTCCTGGGTCAAAAATGACTTTGTCAACCTCCAGTAGAAGTCTCCTAGGCTCATATTTATTCATTGGTCATCAAATTATTAATTTAGGATTATCAAATTTAGACACTTAGTGGCCTCATGCTTGATCTGATCTCTATTGACTTATTGACCTTGCTCACACCATTGATATTTACATATATGAATGAACGTAAGCCATATATATTTTTCTAGTCTAATTTGGTTGAGACACATATCACCCATGTATTTGATTTTAGGATCCACTAAAATTTTGACCCATTGATCATAGTTAGATCTGCTTTATACGATTTCATGCACTCTATTAATTTTATTGGACCCACTAGTTTTTTTATTCATCATGCATTTTTATCTCTTTATTCAAGGACCTAAGATCTTGACACTTGTCATTGATGCATTCAATATTAGTATATGCTAACCTTTTGAATATGAGCTTGTTGTTAGATCTACTTTGTATAATTACATGCATGCCATAGATCTTTTTGGACCCACTAACATCATTGAGTTTCCACTCACTGTTAGATCTTCGATCAGCCCCATGTTTATCCTTGAAATATTTGAATTCAAATAATTATTTCATGTGGCCCAAATTTGATGTCTACACACATGCCCCACTCTGTAAGTTTAAATTTGGAAGCTTATATCTTGAGATAGAGAACTTATTAAGATATAAAATTTTAAGGGGACCTTGTCAACATGAAAAACATCATGTCTATATGGTCTTTTAGCCTTAACCAATTTCTTAAGTGTATTTATGAAATGTGAAACCAAACTAATCTATCCATGTTTACATGACATGTTTGTAATAGTCTGGTTCTTCTATACTTGTGTAAGAAATTGTTGTCCCTTTAGAATGATCAAACAAACTTCTAAGATTTTTTTTTCAATTTGTTTCATGCCCTTGAATGCTTAAAACACCATGAGACCCTGTTGGCCTTTTTCATTTTGCAATCCTAGACCTTTTCCAAGCCTATATCCTAAGGATCAACAAATTGTACTTTAAGCTTGCTTAAAGTCTTTCAAAATATTTGTAAGAAATATTATATATTCTTATTTTACTTTTGGTCCACTCATTTAATCCAAAACATTTCTCATTTGTTCAAACCATTTCTAGGCAAAAGATCATTATGTGGGCCAAATTTGGCCAATAGGTCCTTTAGTTTCTCAATAAAATCCATGTAGTGGATAATATGACAACTATTAGTAGTCCCCTTCACTTATATTAAATGAAGAAAACCTTTAAATCCCCCCAATTATACTTCTCACCTTCTCACTTGGTAGTCACTCTCCATTTGCATTATATGTCATAGATTACCTGAAGTGAATGACTTAGAAGAGGTATTTATGTGTTTTTATAAGGTGATAAAATGATTTATGGAGTTATAATAGGTCTTAATTCACATCTTGAAATGACTCCCACCTTTTTATTCTACTTTTCACCTATAAAACACATAAAAACCTAAAAAAATCCATGTTTTATACTATTATGTATAGTACTTGTATGGACCAATTGGTGAGTGAGGATATTGAGAGAGCTTTGATAAATATGAAAACAATTAATTATCCAAATTACTCCTTCTAGAAGAATTTCCTTGTGTATTTTCCCCATCGAGTCAAAATTAAGGGTTTGGGAGTGTTTTAGATGGTCTGGACTCTTAACAATGATTCATAATACTTTGACCTCAAAAATATGAAAAAAATATATAAATTAGGGATATAAGACCCCTTAAACTATTCATATCTCCTTATATTCCCATGAACCTTATCTGTATAGATATGAGCTTCCAAAGATGGCCTATCGAGCTCTTCTTTGCATTCTATGTACCCTATGATAGGTTTGAGCCAAAAATTACTAACTTGAATGATCTCTCTACAAGATAATGGATTAAAACAACCCTATATGTCCCCTTGAATATGATCTTGTGTGTGTGAAGGTTCATCTTGCCTTGGAAATGATGACTACACCCTTATAGGGCCTATCTAGCTCTATGCTTGGTCGGCCTCACTGCATATTTAGGTTCATGACCACTTTATTTGATTTCTTCGTACTATAATGCCTCATTTAATTTTTTTATGTTCAAGTAAAATATCCACATGCTTTTTTCAATGTTCCAAGATTCCTCAATACATCCCCTTATCACTTACTCACCAAGAATGTAGACTTGACTCCCTGGGAGTACCATCTATCTAAGATAGAATAAAGGGAATGTCCCCTATCTTGGGTCATCAGGACCCTACACTCAAATTATTAGGTTTGGATCATACTCCTAACACCTCTAAACACTACAAAATCCAAGGAAAACTTTGTATAAATGTGACTGTGCAAAGACTTTGAGTCTTGACTGTAGGTTGAAGGTTGAAAAAATCCTTGATCTATTTACCTATTATTAAAATCATGTTAAGTTAGTCCTAATACTATTATAATGGTTTTTCGTGATCAATTCACCCTACAAGCTCTACCAACTCCTAAGTTCTCTCCAAACTAATATTTAAGATTGATTGTGCAAGGTTCTCTATATATAAGGTTGGAATTTCTTGGTTAACCTTTCCATATCCTATTTTTTTGGTTTGAGTATATTATGATATGTATTTAAATAAATATATAAGATTTATCACTATGTTTAAACCTCATCAACCTTTGCAAACTTCTCAACTCACTTCTCTTAATTGCTTAGGCCTAGTTAGTAGACTATGTGACTTTGTTATCCACTTAGAAAAAGGATATGTGTGTAGGTATCCTTCACTATTATTACCTTGTATCCCATGCCTTGATATATCCTTGAAATATTTTAACTCATTCCATAATTTTTTGAGTTCATTCATACATTGTATTAGGGTCTGTGCTCATTTCTTCTCTATTGACACTAGCTTGAGTTGGGCTCTTTACTATAGCAAACTATAAGTGGCCATCCTTAGACTATAGGGACCCCTATAGGTGACTTTCATCCCTTAAAACTCATATTTCATACTATATTATCTCCTTGAATTCCTTTAATCACTTCCACTTGGGCAAGTGTCTATGTCTATAGGGTTTTCAATTTCTAGTCTCAGCATCAATCTGTAGGTGCCTACAACTAAACTGTAGGTGACCTTTTTGAGAGTAAATGGACCCCTATAGGTAGTGTTCATCAAATTAAACCTTTTACTCCATGGTCTATAATAATTTAAAGGTCATTAAATCACTTATCATCCAAACCAAGTCTCTTTATTAATAGTCTATGCTTCCATTGTATCACATGGTAATGTAAGGCCATTTAAAACTCAAAATACTATATATTATACAATGAAATAATATTTGAGATGGAGGCTTCTCGATACAACCTTATCTTGACCAAAAAATAATTCTCTTTAGTCAAGTTCTTGATCTTATGTTTGAACTACATGATGAAAATAGGCTTATGTAGACCTCAGGACATTCTATTATGAGAAGACTAAAGACAAAGTAGATTCCCTATTTTAGAAAAAATAAGGTAACATGTATTTTAGAAAAAATAAGGTAACATGTCCCTAAAGTAACCTCATTAACTTGTGGACATAGGGTTCAAGGTTTTTTTCATCTTATGGATCAACCATGGTTACTATGACACACTTAACACTTTTATACCTCAATTAAGGTTTGAACAAGATTTAGACACCTCATATTAAACTTCTCACTCCTCTATTTGGACCACATTTAGGTGTACATCAAGATACAAGATTGTAAAGGTAAGATATAAATAGTGTGCATGGTGAATTGGTTATATAACCAATCCTAGACCTCCTCGAATGGTCCAAATTGATCCCCTTTAACTTGGGAAACTCCATACCATATTGAAATATTCATGTATAATTAACATGGTTTCTCAAAACTCCTTTTACCTACCTATAGGTGAATATTACAAGAGAGCAGACTATATGACCATGTATTAGTTTCTTCATTCCACATAGAATAAAATTGAGACCCAAAACATTTAAAGTATAGTTAACCAACATGAAATATGAGAATGGAAACACATTACACTTCTATCCTAAATACACTACAAGAAGGATAACTCTAAAATATATTGAAATTGGTTTGCAAACTCTAATGGTGTCCTCTTAAAAAACTGATATGGTTCATGCTTATGTTTTGGATTCCACACATGAAAAGTAGGTTTATATTAATTTGAGGAGAATGTTCATGTTTTTAATAATAATTTGCAATAGTTGGTTTATATGGACCAATCCAAAAAATGAGGAAACCGAAAGGTGATGGGGATGAGTAGGTAGAAATGGCAACAGACCTTCTAATCAATGGTTCATAGAGCTCAAGTAATCAATCCTATAACTCTTCCTATAAACATAGATTGGAAAAATATTAAATTCATCCCTTAATATAATTTTAATCAGTTCATCTCCTTTTGTCCATATTGAACCAAAATTGACTAACTATTTATGCCTACCGAGGAAAGTGATGGAAGAGCAAAACTTTTTTTTGCCATTTTTGAGATATTCAAAGTTGATCAAACATGGAAATGAGTTCAAGGGACCTTAAGCATCACTGTAAAGCCTATCACACATGATAAATATGATACATAGGATGTACCATAACTATAAACTACCTAAACCACCATTGATCTTGTTTTGATTCTACTCTTACATTTTGTCAGTTATGAAATATTATTTTTAACTTCCATTGACACATGGGATGTTGAAGTACACTCTAAAACACTTATTTTTCTATCAAAACTATACAAGCTTCATAAATGACCCAAAATTATCTTATATGACATTAAATGACATAAAGGGATAAAAGTGACTATGAAAAAGCTAATGATGCATTATAAGATCCTTGTCTAGGACCATGGAACACATCTAAACCCTAGTAGACCCCTAACTAAGTTATTTAACTATAGGGGGTTGACCTATTATGATTAGTGGTCAAAATAGCCACTAGTAGTGATAATTCACTTAAATAATAAATATATCTCTAAACTTATGTAATTATTCCCACTATCCCATCATAGGGTAAACCTTGCAACCAAGAAAGAAAATCAATAGAGGAAAAGAGAGTTTTAGGCCTAATGACTGCATATAGGCTTGTAGTAGGCAACATGAGTAAATTACATGTTTTAAATGGGTGTTTAGGGATATAAAAAAGTTAATATATTAACATCAAATGTTAGTTAAGTTTATATGTAGTCAATAACATATTAATAAGTCTTGTTTAGCCTATGAAACCTAATTTGAACACCTACAGCTGAGAAGACCTAATAAGCACCTACAAATACATTATAGGCAATTAGGAGGAAACACATTTGTGGTTTAAAATGTAAGTTAAATATATAATTTTGTATATATTTCATAATAATCAATATATAACTCTCCAATCTTGGTTAGAGTATTAAAGTACCATATGACGAAGATATACCTTCAAACTTGCAGTCATAAAGCTAATTGGAGACCTACATCCCTATCATTAAAAAATGGAAAATAAACACTATTTGTATTAGATTTGAGGTCCAATAAACTCTAAAAAATGTTAGATAATATCCAAATATTTATTAGAATTGAATAAAGAGTAATAAACTCGAGTGAATCCATTCTTGGACTTCACAGGATTTTAGGCCTCCATGAAGATCCACAAGCATGTCATGGGCAAACATGAGAAAATATACACTTAGGGTGACAAGTGAAATGATAAAAGGTGAAGGGATATCATGATGATTATGGGAGAGGTTATGACAATAAATACATATCTTTTTTTAGGGTTATACCATCCAAAATAGATAGTTTTTTATGAAATGTGTTCAAGAGGCCTAAATACAGACCTACAAGCCTAATGTGTACCTACAGGCCTATAGGTGAAAAAGATTGAATAATATGAAATCCTAGATAAATTTGGAGTTTTTAAGAATTAAAAATATGAGTAATACCTTTATGCAATATCTCATGAAATTTAATCCCATTGCAATGGAGATAAAATGTAAGATGCAGGATCTTAGGGTCAAAGGCACTAATTTTCCTATAAACCCTGTGTGTAAACAAGTCAAGTTCAATACCAATTGGAGAAAAATAAACTTTGGAATAATAATTATAGACATGTGATAGGTTATTATAGACCCATTTTAGTTAAATATAACTATTAAAACTTATTTTAAGGGATTTTAGGCTTAAAACTCTTTCTCATCCCTTACACATAGACCTATCATACCTGAGAGGTTATTTTTTTAAGCTTAGATCTTCATGGAAGATATGTATGGTAATTATTGGATATAAAAAGTGTTATGTATGTACCCAAACTCTAATATTTTAGAATTGGTTATTCCTAAAAATATATATATGCAATGAACAATCATTAAGTAAGAGTAGTGGTCAAAAACACTATTTTTTCCTGAAGAGGAGCTCGAGAAGGCCTAAAATTTTGCATAAAAAGTCTAGGAAGGAATGCACCAAATAATGTTATACTAATGTTTTCTCATATATTTTGGGGAACCAATTTGTTATCATCTCAACATTTTACTTCTATTATTTCTCCTTCACATACCATGGCATCATATTCTATGACTTCTTTAACCTCCATGCCATGTATTTCAACCAACATGGTAGGTTTGACTTCTAATTAGCCTTTTCAAAAGACCCATATTATTAACCTTGCTACTAGTGAATCTTTTTCTATGAATAATTCTCATGCTGCTTGTGCATTTTTTAATTAAAATGCTTCTCATTTCATTAGTTATTCTTTTGCTACCAATGTTATTCATGCCATTAGTGTGATGCATACTACTATTCATAGTGAAAATCAAGTTATTAATACTAACACCAATGCATCACATGCCATTTCAACTAGTAAAAATGCTTCCCAAACTAAGCAAATCCTATTATAAACACTTAATAAATGCATATATTCCAAACCAATAATATTATTTATATGGTGTAAATGCAAAACCATATCATTCATATTAAAACCCAAACTCAACAGGTTTCATGGGGAGCATATAATCTGAATACCCTTGATCTCCCCCTCACTTAGGTATTCCCATGATAACCTTATCCAAAAACCACCACTCATCAGTAAAACCATTAAAAAACTAAAAAATAAACCTATTTTACCACAAATTACTGACATTAACATAGGAGATATCACACCCACCATCACCTATAATGGATCCATCAATCCCACTTTGCATTTAAAAACATTTAATAATCTTTATAAAGATCAAGTTAAACTTAAAAACTTTACTACTAACAAATTATTAGATAAATACTCTTAGGATATGCTTTAAATTGGTACAATTAATTAGAAATGAATTTTATCACTAGCCTATAAGACTTGGTCAATTCACTAGTCCAAGAATTTCAAACTAGTAATCTTCTTGAGAAAAATTTAGCCCACTTTAAAAATTATAAATAAAATGAAACTAAAACAACATAAGCCTTTGTCAAATGATGGAAAAAATTTCTAACAAATTTAAGTATAATATTGCATATGACAACCTATTCCACCTATACACTAATGCTCTACACCCCAAATTATAATATCAGGTTAGGGCTCTCTCTAATAACACTAGAAGAAACTCTGGATCAATCCAAATGACAATATTTCCTCATGCATCAATTAAAACCATGTCAACCTAAAATAGACACTTTTATGCTTATTAAAAAAAATCATCATGCAACTAATGATTATGTTATTGAAACCTATGATTCTAGTCATATCATCCAAACAATGTTATGAAGCATGTTCCCCCTGAAACCAACAATCTTACTCCTACATTTCATCAACCTAACTACACTAATGTGCACAAACTATTGTCCTTATCAAAACTTCAAAACATATTCCAAGAACACTATCAAGAGATATTAACCCCACTTGTCCTATGAAATCATGATATGATCCAAAAAAAAATTATTTTTTTCATGTAAATTGGGGCCACTCTTATGAGACTTGTAGAAAATTATAGAATCTTGTTATGGATTTTATTCTTGGTCCAAACTTTGATCATGAAATAGTTATTAAAAAATATTAAAAATCATATGAAATAGATTTTCAAGCTCATGAAACATATTATAAAAAACAATATTTAAACTTAGATAATGCTCATCTTGCTATCTACAAAGATAGCCTCCCCAACCACCAAGATAACATCAAAAAATATAATCCTACAAATAATGTTGAAAGTATTCTATACCACACTACCAATGAATAAAACATGGTTAATATGATTAAAATTAGAATATTAGTTGATTTTATTGACTCTAATACAATACCTACATATAACAACTCTCATCTATTCGACATCATTTAGAACACCTCCCCATCCCCTCTAATAGAACTGGGGAAAGAAAAAATTATAACCATTTAAGCACCACTCTCAACAACACAACTTGAGTATACCTCTCATACCATTTCTACTTTTCCCCCAACATTCACACAATAATACAACATACCCTAAACTTCTAATAGTATTTATTTTACCCAACCACAATAAATACTTCCACCAACCATCACATCACCTCAAGTAAATATATCTATTTGTAATAAACCTAAACCAACTACACCCTATCAACATAAGTTCAATAATACCTCCAACCATCCTTCCCAGGAGATATTACAACATTATGAACCTATATCTATAAATCCTCCCATGATTTATGATGAATGGGATCCTATTATGGAAATTTATCATCTCTCATCTCAAATACCTTTCCTAGAATTAATAATGATTTCTCCCTATCATTGAAACTTCCTAATGCAATTGTTATTCAAAATGAAGATCCATCATCCTCTTCCTATTAGACATAAAGCTACCTTATTTGGATCTAAAGATAGTATGCTTAAACAATGTGAAGAGATGGCCATCCATGTTGATGAAATAGTGTACACTTCTCTTTCACTTAAGTTTCATATCACTTCCATGATTCTCAATGAGATATTTCTTCATGTGGATGATCGCCCTCTATTCATTAGCATCCAAACTAGATATATCCAAATTAAGTGTGCCTTAATTGATGAAGATTCAGATACTTGTGCTACCTCTATTAAATTCATTAATAAACTTGGATATTATAAATTCAACCTCAAATATACACATAACACGTGTAAAGGATATGATAAAAATCAAATGCCTCCCCTAGGTTGTGTTTGGATTCCCATTACCATTCCTCCTGTTATCAACCATGTGAAATTTATGATCTTTAACTTTCCACTTTCTTACAACGTCTTACTTTGTTGATGTTATACTCATCATATTATAGTAGTCACCTCATTTTCATTCTAATGCATCAAATTCCCTCATAATGGAGCTATTTACAAGAATCATGGAGACATGAACCTCTAGAATTTTAAATAATTGCAAGAACATGGTGTATTTAAAATTCCTACCATTGAAACTTTGCCTACTATCCCATTTAGATAATCTCAACTCTTCAACTATCTAGTTAATTCCACTCATGGTTATAATAGTCACCTTAAATTAATCCAAAATATTCCACCTAACCTCCTATATTTCAATGATGATTATCTAGATGAGATAAGCCTCAATATCAAAACCTACAATCTATCCCCTCACAATATCTCCCAACTTCCTCCTTTATAACCTCAATATTGTCAACCACCTATTGATGATATATATGTTATCTTAACTAAGACTAGACACTCTATCCATCATGCATCCTTTGACAACAAAGTCATTCCTACATGTTAAGATTATTTGATATCACTCTAATTTATTTCAATATTTTCATTCATATTTTAGCATTCCTTCCTTTATATCACCTAATACTAGTCTTCTTACCATTTTTCATAGGGTATCAATGGATCAATCACATGTTACACCTATATTTATAGAATATCCCCTCAATATTATGTTCATTGATCATGACATGGTAGGCCCTTATTTCATTTATTGATACTAGGACCCTTATAGTTTCCTTCTACTATTTTTAACCTTATTGCATGGTAAACCTCACCTTCAGATGAGCCTCATCCAATTTTTTATCCATCCTTACCTTTAGATGATCCTAGTTTGGTTTCTATTCCATAACCACCATTCCTTAGTAATGTCCTTCTTCCTTTACTGTATCTTAATCTCATGCCATCCCATTGGGTATATTAGCCTTATTGTGATATCCATAAAGTTGTTAGTTATTAGACTAAATATTTCTAGTTATATCATCCACCCCCAGCTTCTCCTTTTACCTCATCAGATAATAGGCATCCAAAGTATAATAATAAATGTATTTATTTCTCTCATATAATAGATAACCACTCTCCCACTCATTTCCAAAAGCTTAGGAAATATATCAATAGATTATGCCTAGCCACTGGTCATCTTGATGATATGTCCATACCTCCTCCTAAGATATTACCAAAGTATATCTCTAAATATAGAGAGGTATATTATATTTATAACTAGTGTGGTCTAAATCATACTGATCATTTCCAAGTTATCTAGTAATACCTTCATGATTTCCCATAGTTGACACTTGCACTAGTCTTTCCTCCTTCTATAGGTTATACATGCAATAAGGCTCTGTTGATGCAGTTTTTAAACACACCAATTTGTAATGAGGTAACATGTAACATTTTAGGATCATAATGGAGGCAAAATTAAATCTAGGGCACATGTTTGAGGTATGTGCTTGAATAACCAAGTGGTGGAATAGCAGGCAAAGCATACAGATTGTTAACTAGGAATATGTATGCATGAGTTATATATAAAAGAAAGTTAAAACTAGGTGAGTTGTTAGATGGGTAGATACAAATTTAAAGGTAGATCTCAAAAATAAATTCTAAAATAAGGGTAGATAATAAAATAAGGATCTATGACTTCAAGAATTACCTTTCTAGTTGGATTCTTTATGGATAAGTGTTTTGAAAATTGATGTTTGATGTTAGTATTTACTACACACATGCATAAAAATATATTCAAGTAGTCTAGGAAAAATTGATATAGGGAACTCTAAGATCTTGGTCAAAGGTTGATCCTTTTGGGGTAGTTTTTGTACACCTGTAGTTAGAATATTATAACTTAGATTAGGGAGGTATCTAAGGTAGCTACTACACACACATAGAAGACTAATAGAGAGAAGACATTTATACACACTCAGATAGATGAGATAGTCAACCTACTTGTATATAATCAATAATAATTACTAACTCTTCAATATTTGTTTCACATATAAAATAAACATAACAATTATAATAAAAGGAATTATTCATATCCATTGCACATTTAGAATTGTTGAATCAAACAACCAAGAAAAGTTAAAACTTGATTACATAGAATTTGGAAAGAAAAGTCACCAACACCATTGCATGACAATCAAAATTTAACTTCTTCCTATATTGATTTTTCTATCCTTTTGAAATAAGGGTTTTAGATGTATATATAGACTTGGGGAGGGGTTGCCTCATCCTCTAAGTGCATGCAAACTCTTAATTAAATTGGGTATTTAACCTTAGTCTAGTTCTAGTTTCAAAAGTGCATGTATGCATATTCATAGTTAACTTATAATTATCAAAATATAGTTATCTTGTACAATGTGATGAAACATGTGCATTATTACGAATAATTCAAGAAAATTTCATACTCAAGTTCTAACATAAGCAGACTATGAGTAAAAAATTAACACCTTTTCATGGACACATATAAAATTAACATTGAACCTAAGGTTGGATGGGCATTTTCATGGTGTTTATAATTATTAGAGACATTTTACTAGATAATAGTGTTGAATTGGAAGTTGTAGCATTATTTTTCTTCTTTGCTTCCAAATTAAGATAAAACTTATTTTTTAACTTATGTTGCTATATAATAATGTCCATGTTTAGGATTGAGGGTCTATATACCCTATTTATCTATTTGAGGATCTTGACATGCTTCACCTTTGTGTTTTGTAATTTTATTATGAAAATTTATACTTCCATCACCTTCTTCCCAGTAAAATTTAGCTCAGTCTCAATTTATTTTAAGAGATAATTCCTAAAGGCTATGTTTAAAGTTCTTGAATGCTTGCTAAAGGAGTTGATCAAAATTGATCCTACTAATAATTTTACCATTTGAGTCTCTTAACTTTTATAGCATTAATTCCTCTATGAATTTTAAAATGAGAGCTTCATGTTCTTGATACTTTGGCATTACTACCCTAACTGTTGTGATCCACTCTCTAGCCTCTTGGGTTCTAATTACTAGTAATTTGAGGGTGTTTGAATCCTCTAATGGTGTCATTAAATAAAGATGGCTATAATCCTTATTGAGTATAAATAATAAGTAAATTTAAATTATTCTCATCATTCTTCAAATAATTAAATAATTAATTAGTCCCACTTATATAAGGAGCTAATTATGACCTCATTGCAGTAATTGTTTCTAGAGCATTGTATAGCTTTGATGTAGCCTGTTAAACCTTGGTCTCAATTTTTAGAGGAATGTGGACCATTTACTAATACTCTTTTATTTGTTCTAACTCTTACTTAAGCTCTTACCTAGATATTTTAGTCCCATCATGAAATTCCATCAGATCATCTTTATGAGTTTGAATATAGTACTTAAAGTCCTCTATATATGGGGAGTGTCCAAACATCTTATTCTTCCTTTTAGATAAGGTAAAGACTTCTTGTCTTTCTTCAAAAATAATTTCCTTTCTAGCTTCATCTTCCACTTTCCTCTTCCTAACCCTTTGGAAACTTCCTAAGGGTTTATCAAACATGGAACTTATTAATGGAAACTCTATGATTTTAAAATTTGGCTTCTGAGAAGCCTTTGATATGAGATCAGCTATACATGGATAAATGATTAGTTGTGATAGATTTACTAGCTATGTGTCCTCAGCTATAGTCTTAACCAATTCATATTTTGATGTTTTATATATAGATACTTTGAGTATTGAGTTAGAAAGGGAGGTTTATATGATTTTAGACCAATACACACCCTCATATTAGGGTAGTGGGTGGATTGTATACACATATTTTCCCTTTTTAGCCTTCCCCAAGGATGTTGCAATAGTGCATTGGGAAGAGATGGTGGAAGGCATTAGTATTTTTATTTGAGTATATGATACATGAATTTGGGAGCTTGTTAATTCCTCTTAAACCTTTTTAGAAGCATTATTTTTAGTTTTAGGATGGACTAAAGTTATCTCAAAAGGAATTTCTAAATTGGTGGCAATAAAAGATGTGGTTGGCATTACTAGGAAAATAGAAACAATAGGGATAAAAGAAACATCCTCTATTTTCAGAGTGACCATTGGTGTTTATGTGACAATACTAAGAGGAAATGAATCAAATTAACCTACTAAAGAAAGGGGAATAAAAGAGTAAATTGGGGAAGAAGGGACTGAAGGTTGAGCCTCCTTACTTGATTGGTTCTCATTCATAGGTGATTTCCCTTTGTCATCTATGAGGATGAAGGCCTTTGCACTTTGAAATTCCTCCTCTTCATCCATAAAAATTTAATTAGAGTTTGTTACTAAACTAAAGATGTTCCTACTAGTGGTTTTTTAGTATTTGGGTTCCCCAAGAGGGGAGGAGCCCTTGGCTTTCACTTATAATAGATTGTATATTTATAAGATGGTAAGGAGGCTTATTAAATTAGGGTAGTAATAACCTCTTCACCTATAGAATCTTGGATAGGCAATGTATCTAAGTGATCATGTAATTTTGAATTAGAGGATTCCAACCAAAATGGATCCTCTTGAGCTCCTCCATGCTCAATTTCAATCACACTAGGCTCTACCTTAATGACCTTCAATACTTGGGGAGCTTCTTGAAAAGGCTTTCCTTATTCCTCTATTAGTTGTTGGGGTCTATTTACCCAAGAGTTTGAATTAATCCATCCTCTAAAGGGTGGTATCCTTGTGTACATCTCTTGAATTGAAATTAAAGGCTCTCTTTGAATTATCTTTAAATTTTCCTCCCTAATCCATTCTATTTTTGACCTTTCCATGACTTGAGCATCATATTTTACTTTCAAAAATAAGAAATCATGGTCATAAGGAACATGTTTATATGGTATACCAAATATTTTGATATGTTTATAAATTTTACCATGAAGGTCTTAATATCTATGAGGTATGGTGGCCAATGAATAATGCTTCCTTTTATTTCCAACCTCCCCTAAATGTTTTCACATTGTGTAGCACATTCAGCCTATTACCATGTGGGATACTATTGGAAGTAAAACCAATGAAAGTGTGGGGGTGGGGTGGGGGGTATTTAATTAGTTTAAAAACTTTTATTTAAATTCCACTTACCATTCATTTATCATTCAAACTAATATATAGACATATCAATGCATAATCAACCATTCATATGAGCATGAAGTACGAACATAACACATGAACATAAGATTTGTGTGGGAAAAATTCATGGGGGATAAAACAAAATGAAACATATATTGTTATAAAATACTATGATAAATGAATCAATATTTATTGAGGCTCCAACCCCACAAGGAGTACGAACCCCTCACTAGTCAAGCACTAACTCAACTAGTCCTTTAGCAAATACCAACTTGGAAAGAGGCACCAAACCCTTAAGTGACTAAATACCAAATCAGCCACCTAGAACCTATGATCAACTTTGGGTAAAGATTTATCACTAAAATAATTATGATAACCTTATTTTTCTCTTCACACTCTTCTATCTCTCTCAAACAATCTATTAAACATCTTCTCTCAACTACCCCTCTTCTTGGTAGATTTAGGTCATATGGAATTTATTATAATCTATAAAATCATTATTATATATTTTTTAAATATATAACACAACTATTTTATTTTATTTAATCTCTCAAATTGGTTTCCAAACTTTATTTCATTCACTCATACCCTAGATATTCTAACAAGTCAAATTACACATATTATACCTTCTTCTTATACTTCACTCTTCATTTCACATACCTTGGTTAGAAAAAAAACATATCAATATGTGTATAACCATTTAAATACATAAATAAACAAATTTCATAAGTGAAACAATAATTATATATGTTGGTTTCCACCCATAAGGACTAAAACCATCATTAGAAATGAAGGAGACCTAATGCAATTAGGCCTTCTCAAAGCACACCTTTTACCTTAACCACCTTGAAAATGATTGAGACTCCAAATATGGATTAAAAACTTCAAAAAAATTTAAATTATACCCTTGATAATCTCACCTTATTTCTCAAACACCATTTATCTCATTTCACTCCTTGAACCACATTATTACGCCTACTCATAATTAGGCCTTCTCATTGCTAGAAAGTCTACTTTGAATATATGAAGCACCACATAAATATATAAAAAAATAACTTATTAATAAATATCATTAAATTATAGCTATCACCATATCCATTATACTACACTATATAAGTCAAAAGACCTCAAACTAACCATTTCCATGTGCTCACTTAGAAATGCAAATAGGTCTCAAAAACTAGTCAAGAACCTTTAACTTTTCACACCTTAATAGGAGTTTATAATGAATAAAAATATATTAAAATGAACATATGAGGCCTACATAAAAAATTAATGTGCATTATATTATTAAAATCTAGGTAAAATGACTTAGGAACATCAATCTTACTAACACATAGAAAACTACCTGAATGTTCTAAAACACGGTCATGGAAACAATGACTTAAAACAGATATAGATTCACTTTAATGAACTTAAAATAATTTTATACTTAATAATAATTATAAAATCTTGAAACAAATATTTTATAAGGTCAAATATCAATATTAGTCTTATTGATCAATCTCATGGCTTCACTGTACATAGACTTCATTATGTTAGACAAGTCAGTTTGAGAGTAAATTTATACCATTTACACACATTTACAAAAAAGAATATCTAATATTGATATGTGTTACATGTATTTAGTAACAACCCTATGCAATTGGATCCATCCTTAATCCATGACAACACATCCCTAATCTCATTCCCACTTCTACCTATTTTTCTCACTATCTTCCTCACTAGGCCTTTTTAGTGATATGACAACTTCCATGACCGGTTTGGAATATTTTTATTATATAACCTACTCATAAAATTACATTAACATAAAATAAAATTCTTGAAAATCATCCTATAATCATTTTTATGCTTTTACATCATCAACCCTACCTTTTATATCAATAATATGAGAAATAAGGGGTTTCCTATAGCTTGCACCCACTCTTATGAAAGACCAATTCCACCTAGATATGTGGGAAAGTTTAATACAACCTCTAATAATAATACTAGGTCAAACAAACCATTTTGAGAACTTTTGAATCACATCTTCCATATCAATTCACTATTAGGGTTTTATAGAGGGTTAAGCCCACATTACAGTCTTAACAATCATTCATAAGTATTTGGACTTAATCCTAAAAATAATGCTTGGAAACTTGAGCTAGGGTCCATACCCAACTTCCATAAACTTCTTAGGATCTCATGCATTTTTTTCATGTGCCAAAGAGTACAATAAAATCCTTCTTAGGTCTATAATACCTCAATTTATGCAATAAAAAACCTCAAAACCATATTTCATGCTTTCTTATTCAACTCAAGATATCAAAATTTAACAAAAAACTTGAAACAACCCCTCACACTTTTGTAAAATATCACATAAGCTCTAATACCTTGGAAACTTAACATGACTCATCATTTGGCCACATTAGGTCTCTTTGTAAACTAGGCATATACATGTAAGCCACAATTAGACCTTAAACACACCTTGAAACCTATTTAAATACTCTCAAAATATAATAATCATGTCATACAACCTCATACCATGGTCACACACTACCAATATTCTTCTCACAAGCTTCAGACTACTCACCTCAACATGCAACCAAACCTATACCTTCACATTACATCTCTCAATTACATGAATCATGAAATCAACCTCAATAACATCAAATACAACTAAAAATTACATCAATGACACTTTCATGACATCAATTACAACTCCTTACATACCTTAGAACACATTGTCAACAATCTCCCCCTTTGTCATTAATGACAACCACTCATTGATGGCAACCATTCCAAGAAGATTTTCTCACTAAGATACATATCCCCCATATATATCAATATACCCCTTTGACATTAATAAAAAACCACTACCTAAAATAAACTAAATAATAAAAGAATAAAATATCATATTAATAATTTCCCCTTATCTCAATGTATACCTCAAATATATTTCTTCTTGACAAATTGATATGACTCCCCCTTTGATCTCATAGCTTGTGCACTTCTTTCCTACTCTTGGAGATAAATTACCTCCTTATTATATCCACTTAAGTAATTTACTTGATTATTAACTAATAGGATCAAGAATCACACCAAATTCCTATCTTCTATGTTCAAAAGTAGCCTTTAGAAGAGGCTTATTCAAGATATCTATAATTTGATCCTTGGCAGACACAAATTCAAGCTTAATACTATTTTCACTTACCTATTACCTTAATAAATGATATTTGATAATAATGTGATTGGTACTTGAATGAATTATAAGATTATTTTAAATTCTTATAGAACTAGTATTATTACAGAAAATAGGACTATGACCATCAAACTTCATTTTGTAATCTCTTAAGATTTATTTCATCCACAACACCTACATGTAACATGAAGTTGTTGTAATGTACTTAACCTAAAAATTATATACTTCCACTAATTATTACTTCTTGATTATCCATGAAACTAGGCATTCACCTAAGAGGAAGGATCATCCAATAATTCTCTTTCTATTATCTATACTCCTAACCCAATCTACATCTATATAGGCTACTAGATAAAAATTCTTGTTTATATACCTACATTCTTGTTTCCAATGATCTAAGATTCAAGATGATCCTTTTTAATCTACCTATAAGGACATTTTTTGTCCCTTCTCTCCTAAATTAATTCATCATCCTCATCTATCTCTATTGCTCCTTCATCATTCTTTGATTGAGAATATGATTTCTTTGTCTCGTCAATATTCACATTTGTGCTCTCCATAATATTTTGTAACCTCTTGTTGTATCATCTATAGGCAGCACTAAATGATGAATATCCCAAGAAAATACCTTCATAAAACCTTGATTAAAACTTTCCTAAGTCCTCCTCATCTCTCTTGATATAACACTTACTTCTAAACACCTTAAAATGTTCAACACTAGTAGGTTTATCATTCCATAATTCATATGAAGTCTTATCACCATTGATCCTAATCTATCCTCTATTCAAAGTATAAACTATAGTACCCATATATTCTCTCTAGTATCTATCAAAAAAAATTGACTCATTCAACATGGTCCTTTCCATTTCTTGAACTATGTTGTTCCTTTCTTTCAACTATCCCATTTTATTGAGGTGTTCTCATAGCTAAGAATTGTCTTCTTACTCCATTAACCTTAAAAAAATCATAAAACCCATTTGACCAAAATTTTCCTCCTTTGTCAGACATAGGGCACTTTATTTTCACATTCATCCCATTTTCAACCAAAGCCTTGAAATTTTTGAACTTACCTAGAGTTTTTGACTTCTCTTTCAAGAATGCTACCCAGGTCATTCTTGTGAAGTTATCTATAAGCAAAATGAAGTAGTTGTCACCTTGAACACTTTAAATCCTTGTAAGACAACATCAACTAGTATTAATTAGTTATAAATGTCTAGTAGTAGAGTATTCTTTAGACTTTAATCTCTTCCTAGTATGATTATCATGTGGACATGCCTTGCAAAGGGCATCTATAGGTTTGTAAATTTTGGGAATGCTCTTCACAGATCCCTTGGAGATTATCTTGACCAAATTGTCAAAGTTAAAATGACCTAACCTCATATGCCATAGCCAAAACTCATATACCTTACTCATGAAGCACTTATATTTTATGATCTCATTCAATACATATAGATTGTTCTCAGTTATCTTAGCTTCGTCAATAAACGTACCTGGTTTTTCTCTCCTTATCTTACATCCTTTGTCATGAAAAGTTAAGGTATGTCTTTAGTTTGACTTACACTCAACAAGTTGTGTTTCAAGACATATATACACAATAAATTTTCTATCTTGATCTTCCCATTATCCAAGCTCAGGACACCTTTGCCAACTATATTAGTAAATGTGTTATCTCAAAACATCACTAATCCTATGGGGTTCTTATTCAAAGTGATGAATTTGAACTTATCTCCAATCATGTGACTTGAATAACCACTATCTATGTACCACTTCAAATCTTCATTTTGATTATGAAAGGTATTTTGAGATATCACAGATTCTTCTCATATAGGTTCTTGCTTCTGATTCATCTTACCCAAAGGGTATACTTTATTGATCCATTATTTAGTACCATGAAGACATATCTTCTTAACTTGACTAGTATTCCTCATAGATATTATCTTTTAATCTCTTGTAATATGCCCTCTTTGGTTGCAATTATAACACAATATTCTATTTCTCCATCTATAGTCTATAGGCCTATGCCCAAATTAACCACATGAGAAATAATAACCATTGAAAGAATCCACATACTTTAAATTTATAGACTCATTTATATTTTCATTATCATTAGATGATATACCACTCCATTTGATATCCTTCAATGGAACAAAACCCTTTTTTGTTTGTTGATGACTGAATTCAAACTTGACTACTTATGCATAAGTGTTTATTCTACCAACATTATCACTCCTTAATAGATATTGAATTTTAGAAACTGACTCTCCTTAAACTCCTTTTATTCTTATTTTAAACCAAGACCTATCTTATCATGAGAGGACCTGTAAATGTTGAAAATATTATTAAGCTTTACATTACTCTCCTCAAATTTATGAGAAGTCTTCATCTTGATTGTATCTTGCTCTACTTATGCATGTAAATAATTTTAATTTCATTATAATCTAGATGAATTATTCCATATGATTCTTCTCTTTTTAAAAACATTTACAAGTTGTTTCAATGACTATGGATGGATCTTCATTGCAATCATAATAAACACTTTCATTATCACAATCTATACCTATGCTTCAAAATTTTCCCTTAGGTTGTTAAGCTTACACAAGGAACCTAATTTGATACCAATTGTTGGAATCAAAACTGTTGAGAGGGAGGTGAATTATTGTACAAAATTTTCTTTCAATTCCATTTACAATTCATTAATCATTCAAACTAATATAGATATATAATAATGCATAATCAACCATTCATATGAGCATGAAGTAAGAAAATAACACATGAACATAAGACCTATGTGGTAAACCCTCATGTGGGATAAAAAACACTAACACACATCTTGGAATATATTAATATAAGAAATTAATTAATATTTATTAAGGCACCAACCCCATAAGGAGCACCAACCCCTCACTAGTCAAGCACCAACTCAATTAGTCCTTTAACAAGCACCAACTTACAAAGAGGAAGCAACCCCCTAGGTGAATCAACACCAACTCAGACACCTAGGAACTTAGATCACCTTTGGACACATTTTAATCACTCAAATTATGATGATCACCTTATTTTTCTCTTCACACTCTTCTCTCTTTGAAATAATCTATTAGGCCTCTTCACTCAACTAACCCTCTTCTTGGCAAATTTAGGTCATATAATCTTTCTCATCATCTATATAATCACTATTAGATATTCATGAAATATTAAACAAACTTATTTAATGGTATTACATATACCTTTTTCCAAACTTCTATATAATTTTATCATACCCTCAATATTCTAACAAGTCAAATTAGGCCTATTAGACCTTCTTATACTAACTCTTAATTTCAAATACATTGGTTAGAAAAAAACCTATAAATACTTGGATCACACTTGGAATATATCAAAAAAAAAATTTCACAAGTTAAAAAACCATTACATAGGTTTTTCACCACTTTTAAGGACCAAAACCATCATTAGCCCTATATGAGACCTAATGTAATTAGGCCTTCTCAAAGCGCACATTTCACCTTGACCACATTGAAACATATTGATCCTCCATAAATGGATGAAAAACTTCACACATGAATAAATTATACCACTTATAATCTAAAATTATGTCCACAACACCATTTATCTCATTTCACTCCTTGCACCACACCATTAGGCCTACTCACAATTAGACCTTCTCACTACCAAAAAATCTACATTGAATATATGATGCATACACTCAATTTTTACACACAACCATATAAAAAATAACTTATTCATAAATATAATTAACTCATATTAATCACCATGTCTATTATACTACACCATATGTGTTAAAAGACCTCAAATTGATCATTTCTATATGCTCACTCAAAACTACAAACAGGTCTCAAACACCAGTCAAGAACCTTTAACTTTTCACACATTCATAGGAGTTTATAATGAAGAAAAATATATTAAAATGAACCTATGATACCTATATAAAAACTTAATGTGCATTATATTCTTCAAATATATTTAAAATTACTTCGAAACATCATTCTTACTAACACACTAAAAACTACCTAAATGCTCCAAAACATAGTCATAGAAACAACGACTTAGAACACCTATAAATTCACTTTCATGAACTTCCAATAGTTTTATATGACCCTTAATAATACTTATAACATATTTAAACAAATATAATATAATTTAAAATATAAATATTAGTCTTCTAGACCAATCTCATGGATTCACTGTACACAGAACTCGCTATGTTAGACAAGTCAGTTTGAGAGCAACTTTCTACCATATACATACATTTCCAAATATTATATCTAATATGGATATGTTTTAATGTATTTAATAAAAAATATATTAAATTAGATCCATCCCTAATATATTTCAAAAAATCCTTAATCTCATTCCCGCTTCTACCTATATTTCTCACTATCTTCCTCATTGAGCCTTTATAGAGATAAACCAACTTTCATGACCGATCTAGCATATTTGAAGTCTATAAACTAATTAGAAACTTATATGAACATAAAATAAAAGTTTCACACATCATCCTAAAATAATTTTCATGATTTTACCTCTTCAACCCTATTGGTTCATTTATGATCCACATGGTATTTACTTAGTTTATTTATTCTCTTGGTTTTTTAGATTAATTACTTTTTAGTTATTTAGGTTAGTTGAAACATATAAGATAGTTATAACCTCCCATGAAAGTTTTATAAGATTTTACTATTTTTATAAAATCAATCAAAAATAATATATTATCAATTTTATGTTGAAAATTATATCTTCAATTTAATTTATGAATTTTTTTTCTTGGTCTTGGTGCCAACAGTGGTATCAGAGATGTGGTAGGAAGAGGATATTAATTATTTTGATGGGCTTCTAGGAAGGCAAGTAATGGGGTAGTGTAAAAATTATATGGAATATCTGATATGGGTAACACATTGAATACAATGGTATTTTATTTATTTTTGTGCATTTATTTTTGTAGCATTCCTTAAAGCCTCACAAACCATGAAATCTTGGCATTGAGTTCCTTGTGTTGTAAAAGTGTTTTTGTTTACTCATTATTTGCATACTGATGAGTATTTTCTTCATCATTTTCTTTCTTTTTTTTTTACTTAAATATATTAAACTTTATGGCCTCAAATAAGGCTAAGCCTTAATACAATTCATAGGCCCTCAGATTAGAAGGTCGAATCCATTAGAAGGAGAATATTACCTATGTGGGTAGAATATATAGCTGATACCTTGATCTCTCTCAAATTTAAACATTTCTCCATTGTGTATCTCAAATTTCTAGGTTGTAGTGAAATAATATAGTGAAATGTTGTTGTATTCTTTTTGAATAAATATAACAACTTTATTCATATTTTTGTTGAGATTTTTCCAAGAATGCAAGAGTGAGGCACACTATTATTTGCAAACTTTGTTTCATTTTCATTGTGCAATGCCAAAAAAAATTAAATTCATTTTAGACCTATACATTGGACCTTTTTATTATATAAATTCATTAATTTATAGAGATACATGTGTCATTGATGTCTCATTAAGATTGGCATAGTTGACAAAGTAAAAATGGTGTAAAGTTTTCCAGGATAATGGCACAAAGATTTATCTTATAAAGCCTTGAAAATATTTATTTTCATTTTTTTTTTAACTCTGTCTCATAAGGAACAAATAAAGAATAAATAAAATTTATTTTTTTCATATACAAGTAAAAAAAATGGTGAATTAATTTTAGATGTCAAAATATCTTTTTTATGTTTTTGAAAATCAGAAAGTATAGACTAAAAAATATATCTTCCTTTTATTCATTCTAAATTGCTTTAGTGGGCTTGGTGATGAGAATTTTGTAAAGTCACTTACCAAATAAAGACAAATCATTCAATTCTTTCCAAGTCACATTATTGGTCAAATCAGCGGAATTAGGGTGTAAGTCATGACTTTGGTTATAACTTTTTTGACAAATCACTTGTTTTTTCAAAGGTCGTCATGTGATCAAGCAATTTGTAGGTTTTTAGATGTTCTAAACATAATAAAATGGTTAATTTTTTAATTTTTAGTGTCCTTATATGATTTTTTCAACTAATATAATGAAACTAATATATAAAAGTGCATTTTTAGTCAAAAATGACACTTTCGAAATGATAATTTCCACAATGTCACTTCTTGCTTGTGTTGTCAACAAATCTTCCATCCTTTACAAGTCCCTTAGGATCCTCATGATTGCCAAATTATGAGTGAATAATTAGAGGTTAGAGGATAATTACCCTCTCTAGGTAGATATTCACTTAGATTATGGGTTCAATGTTTGAATGGCAAATTTTGGCTTGTATTCTTGATTATAGTTCCATTTTTGGCTTTCTATATTTGATATTCATGACATGGAGTAGATAGAGTTATTTTATTTTTATTGATGCATGGATTCTCACCTCTTACCTAATATGGGAGAATATTTAAGTAATAGTTGGACTTTGATCAGTCATCAGTGACAATATGAGTTGATAAGGGTTACTAGCACCAATAGTGTTGAGCAAAGTTTGTCAACATTTATTGGGCATTAAGATGATGTGCCATACAGAATATTGGGTTTCCCACTTGGATGGGGTTTTATGTAGAATCTTATGTGTTTCAATGTAGTTGGACAAGATTTGATTAGGTTATACTATAGTATAGTATGATGATCATAAGGGATGAGTAAGGGTTGATCATGTTCATCGACCTTTTATGCCATAACTTGTAGGGCAGGCTTCTATATGGAGTGGCATTAGTTTTGATTAGTATTAGGAGGTATAATGCACCATTTACAATTATGATAGAGATCTTTTGATGACTTTAGAGTTATTAATCTAGATATTTCATACCCCTTTGGATCAAGGGGGAGTTTTTTGGGTTATTTATGATCCACATGGTATTTACTTAGTTTATTTATTATCTTGGTTTGTTAGATTAATTGATTTTTAGTTATTTAGGTTAGTTAAAACCCATATGATAGTTGTAACATCCTATGAAAGTTTTATAAGCTTTCACTATCTTCATAAAATCAACCAAAAATAATATATTATCAATTTATGTTGAAAAATATATCCATAATGTAATTTATGAATTATTGTTCTAAGTCTTGGTGCCAACAAACCCTACCTATTATATAAAAAATCTAAGAAATAAGGGGTTTCTTGTAGCTTCCACCCACTCTTATGATAGACCAATACCACCTAGAGGTACCTAGGAGAGTTTACTATAACCTCCAATCATCACACTAGGTTAATAAAACCATTATGAGTAATTTTGAATCATCCTTCCATACTGGGCCACTATTAGGGTTTTAGAGAGTGTTAAGATGACCTTATAGTCTTAGAGATCATTCATAAATATTGGTACCTTAATCCATAAACTAATTCTTGGAAACTTGAGCTATTATCCTTCCCTAACTTTCATGAACTTTTTATGATCTCATTCAAAGGCTGCATGTGCCAATGAGCACAAAAAAATCCTTCTTGGGTCTACAATACCTCAATTTGTGCACACAAAAAACCTCAAAACCATATTTCATGCTTTCTTGTTCAACTCAAGATCTCAAACTTTAAAAACACACTTAAATAACCTATCACACCTTTGTCAAAGCTCAAATAATCTATAGTACTTTGGAAACTAAATTTGACACCTCATTAGACCACACTAGTTCTCTTTATACACTAGGCATATACCTATAAGCCACACTTAAACCTTAAACACACTTTGAGACCTATTAAAATAATCTCAACACCTCATACTTGTGTCATAAAACCTCATACCATGCTCAAACACTACCAATATTCTTATCACATGCCTCAAATTGCTCACCTCAACATGCAACCAAGCCTATACCTTCACACTAGTTCTCTTATGTACATGACTCATGAACTAAACCTCAATAGCATCAAAGACAACTCAGAATTAAATAAATAACACTTTCATGACATCAATAAAAATTACATGCATACCTTATAACACATTCTCAATAGATACTTATAATGTTCTTTTCTTTTTCGTTATCATATCTTCTTCTATGCTCCACCAAAGATGGAATGCAATATCTTAGTCTAAATTTTTATTAGGCACATAATTAGGGAGGCATAAGGGGTTAAACTTATTTCCAATGACCATAATCACTTTATAATCTAGGTATAGCCAATATTCACCCTGAGGTGCCAATGCATCTACTATACTTTTAGATATCATGGGTAATGGGCCCTCATGGATAACTTGCCACACTTGAAGATATATATATTATAAAATATAGGTGATATGATTGGTGTATGCATATATGTGAATAAATTAATAATTATTATAGATATGATTATTTATGCATTCTAAATTTGGGCTCTAAAGAGACCCATATTCCCTATATATAGTTCCCATTACTGTGTCAAAGAGGTACAACATCATATAAAAATGGTCTACAGTGGACTATTTGCCTTCGTGTATAATTTTATCTCTTAGCCTAACATTAATAATCTCCCTCAGGGAAAAAGTCATGTTAGAGATCATTATCATGTCTAGATCTGGCACCCAATCTAGGTGGAGAAAATGGATGCTTGGGAGGCCATATATCCTATTCAAAATGGCCATCCCGATGTGGACCCTCATTCTAAATTTTTTGATAGTCATTGGGTCTTTTCCCTTTAGGACAATATACTCCCTAGTAATAAGACATCTATGTAGAGTTTTGTCAATTGAATTATTCTTATTCCATGTTACCACCTTACGAATACTAAATACAACATCTAGAATTGGAAAAGATAAATACCTTTAGAAATCATTGCCTGAGATATAAGCCATAGTTGTCTTATGATTTACATGATGTAAGAAGACATTGTCTATCACCTTACCAAAAAAAATTCTCACGGTAGGTTGTTACATGACATCACATCGAGACTAGTTACTACAAAGAATAATCCTTATCTTTTGAGAGGGAGTAAGTTTATCATCAATTAGCTCTACACTAGTGATAGATATTTTTCATGAGAAAATACATCAACATCATCAATGGCATCCCATAGGTTTAAATACTTGGCATATGGGTCATTGAAGACTATAGAATCAAACATAATGTTTATATACTTAGTACAATCTTTAATGGAAAATTATGGCATTACTCCTCTAAACACCCAAGATGATGAATCCATTTCCTCCCAACTGGTTTTTATCAAATTTAGTTTCTTGGATTTTGAAAACTTATTTCTACTAATAACATCTTTACATTTATGTGAAGGTGGCTAGGGCTTATTTTTAGAGTAACAATTGAGCTCAAAATTTACTTATGATCAATTAACACATTAATAGCTATAAGTTTTTTAAATAGATTTTTCATTCAATTCCAGTTTATGCACTTTTAATTCCCAATACTTGTAAACTTGTTTTACCTGCTAATTCAAACCTTTTTATCTTATTTTATAGGAAAGACACGTCTTTGCATTTTTTGACAAGTGTCATGAAGTAGTTCAAATTTTCTAGATAATCATAGTGGGTTTTTGATAGTTGGGATTCAGGTTTCATGTTGTGATCGAAGCCAACTAACTCTCACAAGTCAAAGGTGATGAGCCTAAAATATGGCTCATTATTGACATGGAATTTCCTTCATTTCATCTCTCTAAAGATATAATCTTATGCAAATCATTGATTTTTAGCTAAATATAGCATGAAAAATAAATAATTTATCTCATTTATGTCAAGCCAAAGGTTGAGTTACTATTTTGTCATTTATACCTAAAAAATATCATGTTTTAGTGTTTTGGTTTTGAAGAATACACATGAAAGATGGTAGAAGAAACATTTTGGAGAAGCTCTAGTTTTGACCCCAGTCTTCCAAAGCTATGGACTCACTCAGCCAACATCTATAGACTTACACAGTCCTTATTTATGAAATTTTTAGGTCCTTATCTACAGACTCTACAGGTCCATTTCTATGGATTATATGGGTCTTAAGTTTGAGAAGAAAGAGAGTTTATAGATAATCCAAGAAAGGAGGAATTTCTCCAGTTGGAACTACACCAAAGAAATATTTGCTTCTTATTTTAAAAGATTCATTTTTGATATACTTTGTACATATTTAGACCATAAAACTATTATAGGGATAGTATAACTATTCCATGATAATAGTTGGATTTTTTAAGATTATACTCAATCTCTCCTATCTTTGGGGCAAATAGATTGACTAGTGGTTCTATTTTCTGGCATATTGTCTTTAGTCCAATGTATTATCATAAATATGTAAGTCTTTCATCTTAAGATGAGAATAATATATACAAACACAATTTGAGTTTCAGACATATTATGAATGTTCCAGTTTTAATATTTTAATGTAATATTATTTCAACTTTTAGTATTGAGTAGACTTCATTCCTAACTCTAAGAAGAGAAAGGGCCCACTCTTCTTAGAACTAGGAATTTCTATATGGTATTTATATTTATGTTGAATTAATTTTGCATTACTAGATAATTAGAATATCTTAAATACTTACATGCATTAGTAATTCATAAGAAGTAAATTCAAGATTCACATTCCAATAGTTATTTCATTTTCTAAAGAAAGTGTGACTTAGTCTTAGTGTTTATTTTGATTTACTACAAAGGTGTGAGTTATCTTAGAATTATCTTTCCAGATGAGTGTTTAAATTTAATGCAAGTGTGAATTAGATGTAGCTTTACATTTCCAAACAAGTGTGAAGTAGATTAATTATGATTTAATTCCAAGAAAAGGATTGATGTATTTAGTGTAATGGTTAATCTTTTCTCTCAGAAAGTGTAAAAAAATAGTTTAAAAGCATTTATTTCATTAGCAAGTGTTAGAACAGAGTCACCAAACACCCCCACAAGACCAATATATAGATCTACCATCATAAGCCTTGTTGGAAATAGCTTTAAATGCTAGCTCTAGTTTGATAGACATCAATCTAAAAGATTGATTAAATGAATATTTAAACAACACTCATCATTTTTTTCACCATTTCCAAGGATCCTTAGGTGTTATTAAAGTAAATCTTATTGATCTATAACAAAAAAAATTATCAGAAAACAATAAAATTCCAAAAAGAGCAATGAATTTATGTTCTGTCCTAGAGATTTAAAAGGATGATTTGTTCTTAGATTCCATCCAAAAACAATATTAAAAATTCATTCAACATCTTTTATTGAAAGTCCTTCTTCTAAGAAAGAAGTCCTTCACCATCTCTAGCTAAGAGTCTTAAACAAGTTGTTGAATCACATCTTTGAGATTCTCCTAAAATCCTATTTGGAACTAGAACATTACCATAGCTAAGTCCTATAAGAAGATTTCACCCAGACTCACTCACAAGAAGAGACTATCTAGAGTCTACAAAAGATTGAGAAGAATAATTTGAATACATTATCATCGAAGAGAGTTTTGAATAATTTTATCAACCCACTACCAGTCATACAAACATCCTTTGGGAAGCCAATCCCAACTTTGAAGAACCATCAAATCAAGAAGACATGGATAATCAACAAGAATAACAATTTGCACAACCAGGAAGGACTTTTTCCTTTCATATCATTATAGATCTCAATGATCAAACTACCATGAAAAACATTTCCCCTACCAATTTTCCAAAATTTTGGGGAATATCCTAAAAAAATCTTGACTATTTTCTATTTAAATTCAAGGTATTGTGTCAAACTTATGACTACACAATAGATAATCAAAAACTATAGTTGTTCCCATTAACTCTTAAATATGCATCCATGAGATGGTTCATGGGTTTACCAGGTAATTCCATTTGAACATGTTAAGACATGAAAACTAAATTCTTGAATAAGTATCAAGATTATTTCAATGTGAGAGAAATAAAGGAGGAATTTTTAAAAACGAATAAGAATCCTTAGAAGATTATTTGGATAGATTTTTGTTTACTTACAAACAAAGTAGTTACCCACTTAATGAGGATGTCCTAAAACTTATTTTCCTCAAAGGACTAGATGAGGACATTAGATATGAATTGAAATAAATAAGTGGAAGAGATGTAAATAAACTATTATTTCATCAAATCTTAGATCTTTGTACCAAATACTCTTCAACCAAACCAGGCATGAGGAAAGGAAAATAAGAGAAATCAAATGAGCTAGGAAAATTAATGGAAGAATTTGCTAATCTGAAAATAGACATTCTAGTTGCACTAAACACCATATTAGATAGTTTATAGGCTAAATCCAATTCCATAGAACCATTTTCAATATAATATCCCAAGTTTAGGATGAAACATGCTCTTAGAGACTATCTTTTTGACAAAACAAACATTTCTCCTTATGGAATCTATGAAGGAACAAACCATGACACGAGTCATTGTACCCTCCTACCTACCTTGAAAAATTAGATAAAAATAAATGTTTAATCCATTAAAAAGGTAAAATATGTCCAAAGGTAGAATTTATTTCCATATCATCATGTCTAAGGGCATTTTGGTGTAAGAAATCTAGCCAATCTATGGACAACACCATGTAATGTTCAAACACCTCCACCTATGTGGGGTCAAACTCAATTTCCCCTAGCTCAAATGTTATGTTCTATAAAATATTGGGTGTCACCTCAACCATGGATGTTTCCAAAATAGCCATGGATGCCTCCATAACATCCACATCCATAATGGAATCCTCAATTGAGTCCATAATGGACTCCACATCAATAATACACCCAATTGAGAAGACCACCCCAATAACAAACCATAATGCCACCCCCTATTCTTCAACATCTAGAATAAGTTAATTAGCCTCTAATGCCTACACAACTAGTATCCAATCCAAAGAACAAGTAGCCATCACCAATTTATGTCAATGAAAAAGTAAACACAATGAACTTAAGATTAATTGATTATTTCAATATTTAGTTAAGATCAAGAAAAATTGTAAAAGAACCTCCAATTATCATTTTTGAGGTACCTAATGAGAAATAAGAAACAAAATTATATCAGTTAAACAATGAGTAAATGGAAACCAATGAAATCTCTAAAAAACCCAAGGAAAACACCGCTATGCTAGCAATTCCTTTTCCTAAAAGATTGAAAGAGGTTGAAATCAAACAAGAATTAGACTTGATCCATGAATTGTAAAAGATCAACATCAAGGTACCCCTATTACAAGATATTAAAGACATTCCTAAATTGAACAAAATCATCAAGAACTTGTGTGTCAAAACAACTATAAGAAATAAATAGTACCCAAAAACCATACACGTTGATGGTAAGGTAGTTGACTTGTTAGCAGGAAAGTTGTTAATACCCAAGCATGTAGACCCAAACAATTTAGTCATAATAATCACAATAGAAGAAAATGAAATTTCTAATGTTCTAGTGGATTTAGGATTATCAATAATTGTCATGACAACTGCTACTCTCCAAACATTATCTCTCAAGGGAATGTAACCTACCTCTACCATTTTCTAAATGGTAGATTAGTCTATAACTAAACCAGAAGGAACTATAGAGAATGTTGCATTAATTATTGAGTCTTGGGAATATCCATTTTATTTTATGGTTCTAGAACCCAAAACAAATAATTTGGGATACCCTTTAATCTTATGAATACCATGGTTAGCCACTATAACAACACTTATTGATTGCAGGTTAGGAGATATGACCATTTCAAATGGTCTAAAATCCAAATGCATTTCCTTGTATCCTCTTACAAAACCATCATTGAACCACATAGAAAACCTTTGGGTAGATAATTTAGATAATAACACAAATTAACTTTCAACATTGGCCATGATTATAGTTAAAAAGTGTTTAGAATAATTGAGCGAAGAAATAAATTTAGAATATACAGACTATGCCAGTCTAGAATCTATAAACTATGTAGACTTACTAGTTACATATTCTCTCAGTTATTTTGATACTTCTTCATCATATGACCATAAGATGATCCAAGAAAGTGTATGGGATTGTGGAAAAAAAAAGCATAGTTCTTGAGTACATTTCACTATCTATTAGCAAGAACTATTCCTCTTAGAGATGGGCTTGTAAAAAATGTAACCACATTCCATATATTTCTTCCTCATCCTTATCTTCTAAATTCAATAATGAGTAAATATAAGCAATTTGAATCCAAAAATCTAGACATAAAACCTCTCAAGGTATTACTTGGAAAAGTTTTGAACATCAATAGTTGGTTAACAAATGATGAGGAGGTTCAACTCTTTGAATTCATAGAATGACACACCAAGGATTTTACATGGGATTATACAGACATGAAAGGGATTCACCTGAGTGTTTTTACACATTACATCCACATAGATTTAGTAAAACTAGTAAGATAGCCACAAAGAAGAATAAATCTAGCATTGAAAGACAGTGAAAACAAAAATTCAAAAGTTGTTAGAAGTGGGATTTATCTACCCTATCTCAAATAGCTAGTGAGTTTCACCATTGGCGATTGTACCAAAAAATAATGGGAAGTGGTGTGTGTGTGTGGAATATAGAGAATTGAACAAGGTTATTTTAAGAGATTATTTTCCTTTTCCTTTCATTGATTAAGTTCTTGATAATTTGATAGGGAAGAAATATTTCTCTTTTTTGGATGGAGTTAGTGGATATAACCAAATCATAGTTACAACTAAGGATCGAGATAAAACCACATTCCCCTACCCTTAAGTAAAGTTTTTCCTACCAAGTGCTCCCATTTAGAATTTGAAATTCTCTTGTAACCTTTCAAAGATCAATGTTATCAATATGTTTTGACCCAACAAACAACTCTCTAGAGGTCTACATAAATGATTTCACTATCCATAAAGAAACCATTAAGGAATTTATTATCAATTTGGAAAGAGTTTTGACAAGATGTGAAGAGCATAAATTATCACTAAACCATGAAAAATGTTTGTTAATGATGGATCAATGAATAGTGCTAGGACACATGTTTTTACAAATGGTATTCAAGTAGACCTAAATAAAATTGAGATAATCTCCAACTTCCCCACTCCACATAAAAAAAATTCAAGAGTTTTTTGGACCATGATGGCTATTATAGATGTTTCATAGATAAATTTAGCAAAATAGTTTCTCTAATGTTTTCCATACATACAAAGGACAATGAGTTTATATGGAGTGATGATTGCCAAAAAGATTTTGAGACAATCAAAGCCAATCTTAGTACTACTCTATTGTTGAGAGGACCAAATTGGACATATCCCTAGTTTGATAGACATTAATCTGAAGGATAGATTAAATAAAGAGTTAAATGACACTCATCAAAAGGCTCTAAACATAAACCCCAAATGAAAATGTTGATGATTTAGCCTTGACCACAAAAGATGACAAACAAAAATCTTGAATATATTATCCAAACATAAAATCTAATGAAGGAGTTCCAAATAAAATGTCCAACGAACAAAATTGTAAACAAATTTTTCAATGAATAAATCTTGAATAGAAGTTCTGAACAAATTTTTTGATGAAGAGAATCTCAAACAAAATTTTTGAAGTGTGAAGTCTTTCAAAGTGTGCATGGCATCCAAAAATTTCATAAGTACAAAACTCCCAAAAGACATTAATAAGTTAGTCTAAAATGTAAAACACCATTGTTTGTATTTCTAGGTGTTGAGATTAAGGACCCACCCACAAAAATTTAATAGAATAAAGAAGGAAACTTTAAAAAAAATATGAGCCAAATAAAAAAATTAAGTGAGTCCCCATCCTCTAAAAAGAATAGGGGGAATGCTGGGGTAAAATAAATGGTGACTTACTAGGGGAATATTTCTGAGTATTCAAGAACTCAAAAGTTTGCTTAGCAATTTCAAATCATACACAAACCTTGCCACAGAAAAATATTCAAATTAGAGATATAAAAGAGACTCTTAACTACATCATACAACATACTTGCCTTTATATCCACATATCTGTGTGTAATAAAGTGATGTTATTTAACCCTTTTTGTGAGGATATTTATAAAGACTTGGAGTATTTGTAGGTTTTGATCTAGTTATTTTGAAGCTCATTAAATTAGGGGAGCTTAGGCATTACTCTAATACCATTCAGGCATCCATATCCTTGATAGAAATGCCTTTTAGTTCATTCTCTCCTCTTCCTCCATTTTTGAGCATGATGTATGGTACATTGACCTTATTTCATCATGTGAACCTTTGATCACCTTTTGATTTTTTTTGTCTTTATTGATCATTATTTTTGAGTGTATTGGTTCTTATATATATATATATATATATATATATATATATAGAATAATGAGAGATGAAACCACCATGAGCTAGTGTAATTGTAAAACAAATTATTTACCATAATGTCCTTACCAACTACGTCTGTACTAATGATTATCACATCCAAAAAAGTATTAGTATGAAGAGTGTGCTTGGTCCAATGGAGTGAAAAAACTTTCTAAATTTATATGGAGTATTCTAAAACAAATTTAACACACTTGGTAAAAATATTTAATTATGACCCAACCCTGAATGACTGTCATTACATACCCAAATCCTAAAGATCTCAGACACAAAAAATATACTAGGCTTGTGAACAGACCCTAAATTATGAGTCCTTTTATAGTTTCCCTTTCCATATATTAATTTAAGCATGAATAAGAGCCCATTGAGCAGGATGTTAGTTTGTTCATGTTAGGATGAACTAATTATATCATCATAGGAAATAATAAAACATCTAACCTAGAAAGCAGGAAAACTAAACTAGAAAGTAGGAAAACTAAACTAGAAAGTAGGAAAACTAAACTACTACCTCTACCATGCCTTCTTCATTACTTGAGGGTAACTTTAGATGATAAAACCATGAATTAATGTTTCAAAAACTATCCATTAACTAGATATGTAAGTTCATCACCTTGAAGGTCCCTTAAATGAAATGTATTATTGCCTAGGAACTCTAAAATATGGTATGGTCCAACCCATAGTGGGGAAAACTTATCATGTTTCCCTTTATTTTCATGGGATTTATCTCATAGAAGCACTAAATCAGAGATACTAAATTCTTTAAATTTTTCCCTTTTTTGAACCACATTTTGACTATGTCTTGAAGTTTAATGAAATTCTTTAGGACCTCAGTCCTTAAATCTTCCATTTTATTATATCTAGTAATCAATATTTTTATTTTTCATTTGGTTTCATATATTATTGCATGAATTGATAGTGGTGATGCACCTAATTTATGGTTTATCTACCCTATTTGACTCTTAAAACACTAATGAAATAAGTAAAAGACTAGATCTAGGATCCTAAATATCTATCATACATCAGTGTTTCATGAAGAGGTTCACCAAATGATCTAAATTAAGGGAAATTAAGGATAGGTCTAAAATAAGACACTAACCAGTCACAGTATCCACATGCAGGCTTCAACCCAGAGATGTAAAACACTGTATATGACCTACATAACTAGATAGGCTAATAGCTACGTGAGATCATAATTTGATGAGGGAGAAACTTTTACCACTTACACAAATCTAACATGTACACACTATACTAGAATAATGAAATCTAAAATATAGTCTTCTATTCATCTCAAGAGGTTGCAAGCTCCATCTTAGCAAATTTTGGTCATGCCCAAGGGAGGGAGTAGAGAAAATACAAAGAGGATCTATTTGTCGGCTCGAAATCCTTTATATATAGTAGAAGGGAGAAATATAGATGAAATAATGCCTTTGAGAGTGGAGTAAAGTCCTCGAGATCAAGAAGTGAGGTGGTAGCACTTGATTGCTATATATTTGATTGCCTTGATCAATAACAAACCTATTTTGTTCCATTAATCCTTGAGCTCCTCTAATTGGATAAGAGTGTCCTACTAGAGATAAATCCCTTAACCTTTTCTCCTACTACTTGACATGTTCATGAAATTCAAATCCTTAAATCTTGATACTAACAATCATGCCATGCCTTGAGTGGTGAAGTAACTACTTTGTTAATGATGGAGCCATGTCAATAGATGATCCTTTTGAATTTATCATATACCTACCCCATTTCCATTATGGATCATAGGTCCCACCTATAGTCAAAAAACCAATCTAAGGACATTGGTTTTCCTATAGTCCTTATATTAAAATAGAACCATAGACCATATAACACCTTCTAAACTCCATCGAGTCCAAAAATACCCATTTTATCTCTGTAGGAGACAAAAGTACATTGGGCATGGATCCTTATTTATAAATGGTGAACTAGTCATGATAAATAAACTTACACACTATAAAATTTAAACTAAAGGCCCACATTAAGCTCCAATAATAATCCTTTATATTCCTTATACCTGATTATATCAGTGAGACTCCTTTGTGATGTTTTAACCAACTTTAATCAGATCATCAGACCCTACAAAACCATACTTTTCATGGTCAAAAATGGATTCTCAACCTCTATCAAAAACCTTGGGCTTGCCTTTGCTCTAATTGGTTATCAAAAACTAACTCAGCTCATTAACACATTGACCATGTCTCTCCATCAATTTAAATCTATATGAATTCCTATGAATCATCGATCCTCTACCAGTTGAATTCATCCTTGACACTTATCATGCACACATTCACCCTTGAGATTCATTAACTCTTTGACCACCACTCACCATTAGATATGAATGCTCGATCAAATGCTAAACATTGATCAATTAGGACCCACTATTTAAAATCCAATGCCTAGTTCATGATCTTAAAATTGATGTCCTCACTCCCATCAAATGGAATTCATGTGACCGACCATCAATTTTAATCTTAATAAGATTCATCTCACTCTATCTTTACAGTTGACATCCCATCAACCATCATTCGATGTCCCATAGAACATGATTGACATCCCATGAACCATAAAATTTAAGCACAAATAGATTTTTTCTTGATCTTTATTTCAACATTAGCATGAATGTCTTATGTTTCAAGCCTATTTTAAATAAATTTGAAGGATTGGATATTGAAGCATGAGAATCATGGAAGCACCAATTTTTTAGGAAATGTTCTTGAGGCCAAAAAGATCAAACCCATCTAATATGCTAGTCCTAGAAGATTCCTAAATGAAGATATTAAATGCTCAAGGTGGTTAGTCCATTTGATCCTACATGACATCATAGCTCAAAAATGGTTAAGCATGGAAACTTAATGAAATCTAATTGAGGAGCCAACTGTGCACATGCATAACTCCATTTGTGCTTTAGTGGATGACTTGGAACTTGGCATGTAACAACTAAGGACCAAGATAAACAAACCTATATGACCACTTTCCCCTATAACTATCACACATGTGATATATTGCCTTGTTAATATGCCCACTTGGCTCTATTTAAACTTGTTTGAAAATGGCTAAGTATGGAAATATGTAGAATGTGACTAAGGAGCTAATTTTGGACCTTTGTAACTTTTGATGCACTTTAGTGGAGGACCTAGAACTTGGTGCATATGATCTTGGCATAGAAGTGAACAAACCCATGTGACTAAATTTCCCTGACTTACTCATGTGTATGAGATATAACATAAATAAAATTCCTACTTAGAACTTCTATCACTAGGCCCAAGTGTCTCAAAAAACACAATGAAGAACCAAATGAATCCCATGAACTTCTAAGACATTCCAATCATTCTTGGCATCCTATAGGTTTTTATATTTTCAAATATCCCCCTTTTACCTTTGAAAATTCCCTTCAGAACCTTTAAACATGTCCTTTAGATATTTTATCTTGGTCACTTTACCGAAAGAAAAAGACCCTTCAGGAGAATTGCTCTAGACCTTTTGGTAAAGAGAAGTACTCTTCAAATAAAGTGATTGGGACACTTTGATGCAAAATAAACCTTTTGAGAAAAATTATAGGACACTTTTCTTGAAAAATTACCCTTTGGTACTTTTGCTTTGGACCACTTCCTTGAAAAAGACCTTTCAGAACTTTTATTTAGACCTTTTCCTCGAAAGAAATGGCCTTTTAGGTAAATTATTTAGGACACTTTCCCAAGAAAAGACACTTCAATAAAAAAAAAATCCCACTTTTCATGACAAAATACCCTTCAAAAAAAGTTTTTAGATAATTTTCCTGAAAGAAATAGGTCTTCAGGGAAATTTTTGTGGAACAATTTCTCTGAAAGAAAAAAGTTCCTCATTTTTTGTTTCATATATTTTGTCCAAAAGAATAAGACCCTTCAAAAAATTTGCCTCAAAAAATTTGTCTAAAAAAATTCAACACTTATCCAAAATAAAGTCTAAAAGAAATTTGCTTAGAAAAAATAAGAGCCCAAAATAATTTGCCTGAAAGAATGAACACTTAGTCAAAATAAAAGCCAAAATAATGGAACTTTATCCCAAAGACTTACCCCTAGAAAAGAGTTTGTACTTAGATTTTTCAAGGCTTGTATATTTTACTACACTCATGATTGATCCTTAAAAGCTCAGACCCCTTTGAAATGCCCCTTTGATCAACTAATTCACATGAACTTTGCTTAGCTTTTTAAACCATGCAGAAGCTTGGTATATGGGCCAAAATATGGCCAATAGTTCCCAAATGGATGACTATTGCCTATCTTTTGGTATTGGTTTTCTAAAATATCTTAATCCTATTATATTGATACACATCTAAGGTAGATGACTTCATAATCTATCTTATAAATAAATCCTTTTCTAATCATGTAGTGAATAGCTTTAAGCCTCAAAGATTTCCTTAATTCTTGATTGAGTTTCAGGGAACAAGTACCTATAAGCAAATATTGAATTATGTCAGTATAACATTCCCTTATGGACACCTAGGCCTCACAAAAGTCTTCAATAGTAATGTATGTGCCAGGCCTAGTCATGATCTATATGATACCTTGACCTTGAATGATTTTAATAGGCTTGATTTATTTATCGAATTCTTACAACTTTTCCATCTACTTGCCTTTGTGTTCTCCCAATTTATTTTGTGTCAAGGTAATATTTATAGTAGGTTCAATCATGATGGTGATAGTCTTATTTCTTATGATGTATTGATGAAATTTCTTCATTACTTTCACAAAATTGAATATTTTCTTATCAATCATAGAATACCTAAGTTATGCATCCTTCAAATTTGTGCTCATGAACACAATGGGATTTTCAATATCGTCTCTATTTTGCATTAGGATAGCAACAACTCTATGTTATAAAGAAAATGAATATAAGTATAAGTCATTTATGAAATTCAAACTAATCAGCACTAAGACTTGAGATATATCATCTTTGATATCTTGAAAAGACTTCTAGTCTTAGGATGTCCATTCCACTTTAGCATCCTATTTGAGCATTGCATTCAAGGGTGTCACAATTTTTGAAAATCCTGAGATGAACTTTCTTAAAAAAATTATTTTCCCAAAGAAATACTTGAGTTCCTTCTTATTGTTTAGCAATGCAATCTTTGAAAACCCCTAGATTATATCTAGATTGTTGGTGATCCCTTCTTTGGTAATGGTATATCCCAAAATCTTACCCTCAGTAACTCCAAATTTGATCTTCTTTGAATTCATCAAGATGCCAAACCTTTGGCATCTTTCAAAGATTGATTATAGATGGCCTATATGATCATTCTTGTTCTTGGAGAAAATAGTGAGGTCATCCATATAGAAGATTATACATTTACCTATAAATCCTTCAAATATGTGTTCTATTACTCATTAAAAGGTGGATATTACATTATTTGAGTGACAATGCATCCCATTATATGTATATTTACCCTACTTTATGGTAAATATAGTTTTCATTCTATCTTTTGATTCTACCAGCACTTGGTTATAACCTAGAAATCCATCCAAGATGGATATCATTTTAGAGCCATTGACTATCTGAATAACCTCATCCAAGGAGGGCAATGGATAGTTTCCCTTATCAAAATATTTATTCAAGTTTTTGAAATCAACATAAAATCTAATTTTTCTATTCTTCTTTCTAACTAGGACTAAATTGGCCACCTAAGTAAAATCCATGATTAGGAAGACTATCCTTGCACTCAACATCTTTTCTACTTCTCTTTGAATGAGAGGTTCTAAGATAGGGTTTACTAGTCTTTATCTTTGTTTAAATAGCTTGTGGTCTAGTTTTAGTGGAACTGTATGGGTGATGACCTTAGGTTCATAAACCTTCAAGTCCTCGTATGTCCATAGAATCACATATTTGTATTGGGTGAGTAAATATTTCACCTATTTCCTTTCTTCTAGAGTGTAACTAAGGCTAATGTTAATGTAGCATGGGTTACTCTCATCCCCCAAATTATCCATTTTGAAGTTAGACTTACTAACCTTAGATTGACTTTATTTTTGATCTTGGGGATATATATCAAATGCTATTTCTAAGGAAACCATTCCAAGTAGGAGATGATTTTATTTAAGCTATATGATACCTTCCTCGCCTGACTCCTTTTGGAAGAGATAACTTACTTCTTTTTCATCAGTGATTTGGGACTCAAATTGTCTTGAGTTGGTTAGAAACTAGACGATTTGTTGATCATCATCAAAAACTTAGAAATTATCTATGTTGTAAAGAATATAAGGACACATTACTATATCAATGATAATATCTTTACCTAGGATTCTTGGAGAGGCTCCAAATTGGTAGATAAAGTAGCTAGTGAATCCATGGCTTGGTTTTGTTCTCTAAGAACAAACACTATATTGAAATCCTCAAAGGATTCAATCAAATCCCATTCTTTATGTTTATATATTTTTAGATATGATAGCTTGCATTAGTATTTTTTTTAACCTAATTGATTACTAGCTCCAAATCCCTATATACCAACAATTGCTTGACATTTTTTTTGAGGGTAAAGTGCAATCCAAAAATTAGTGCTTCATATTGGGCTCTATTATTGGTGTAATTGAAATGTAATATATATTATACAAAGAAATTATTTCCTTATGGATTAATTAATTCAATTCATATGCCTGATCCCTATTTAAATATGATGTCATCAAAGTGGAGAGTCCATAGTTGGGCAAGGTCCCATGATTCTAGTTCTTGTATTTTATTTCATGAAGTAAAAGTATAAATTATAATACTAAGGGATTCACAACTCACCTCTTAATTCTTGAAATTTTATTCTATGATAGGATACTTCATTCTTGGCTCCCAATCAATCTATATTTGGTTTGGAAGGACTTTCCATGGTAGCCAAATGTGAGAAAAATACATTGAGAGGTATCCATCGAGTGTATTAGACTAGTCCCTACTCAAAAATACTCCATACCTTTTAGGTATGTATACTCTAAGGATGTTGATAATCATCTGTACTCATGGGTTAGATGCTACATGAATATGCACATTAGTCATCTCTCTAATCATCAGTATCACTATTTTATTTAACTATGAGACTATTCTCTTTGATGGGCTTGAAGTTAGGCAAATATTTTGACAAATAGAATTAGGCATCATAGTAGCTAAATATCTAGAATCAACTAAGAAATTGTGAATAATTTTACCAAATGCCCTAATGTTTATCAAAAAAGGTGGAACCTCTAGCTTGATTTTATATATGATATTAGTGTCATAGGCCTTTGTTTTCTCTATAATAACTTTTTTATTTTCTATAGGGGCCTTCTCTATGATATAATTCTATAGGATTTCTTTCTATTCAATAATCTGGGCCAATTCATGAAAGGTGATGTTTTCCTTTATTTTCTTCATGTCCTTGATGATGTTATACCCGACTCTACTCTAATTCTCCTTATTCTAAGATTGAAAATTTCCCTTTTGGGGGAGGTGGATTATTATTAGCTTTAAGATTTGGTGGAATAGCTATATTATTTGGAGGAGTAGATGTTGTGAAGGGATGCCTATTCCTCAGGTTATAAACACATTTATTATATTTATGGAAGGCATGAATCTCATCATTTTTATCCCCTAGTAAATTGTCATCTTCACTCAAGAAAGGAATCTCATGGGTATCAAAAAACATGGAGGTGCTTGAAGAGCCAGAGTCATGGTGGAATTTTTGTGGGTTATGCATCAAATCTTGCCTCACCACCTCTCTTTGAAAGATCTCAAAAGCTATATAAAAATCAACATAGTCATGTTTACCATGTTGAGATGTGTTATGGATTATGCACTAATTGGGTAAGGTTATCTCTACTATATTGATTTCTAGAGGATTGATGAACTACTATGTATTATGTGTAGGCCTATTTAAGGGTATATTATACCTTTAGAACCCATAATTATAATTATTATTTGGGTCATTAGTGTTTCTTATCTTTCTTTGCATGTCAAGAAAATCATTACTTAATTTCTTGACCATTTTTTGTATGGCATCTTGGTCTACTTTAGTAGATTCCATGCCCTAGAAGACTATAGTAGGGGATGTAATTAAATGTTTATTCTATTGGTAACCATTTACGTGTGCATGGTTTTTTAAGAAACTATAATTTAGATGTGACATCTACATCAGAGGAGGTAGTGTGTATAACTAAATCTAATTAAATGTGGAGATGTTCTTTTTCACATGTGGAATTGAATTCAAAGTTGGGAGACTAACATTAATAATAAGAGTATCAATAATCTAAGGATTAATATATCTATCAATTTTGATGGCCTCTTCATAGGCCAATTCCATAGTGTTGATAGCAGTAACCCTTCTTAAGAAGACTATAGTAATTGGATATAGAGCATTATTGTAAATTTGTAATGCTAACACTTCTACTGGTTTATATGCTAGGCTTAACCAGGTATACATCTTCTAAAATCTTAAATTGAAGGCCTGGATTGGTTTTTTAGGATCTTTCCTCGTGCTATTAAAGTGTTGATATATCAAACTAGGAGGTGACATGCCCAAACTATGCAAGAAAAGTAGTTTAAAACTCATTCTAGGAATTAATGTAATTCTCTTACAGATTAAGGTGCCAATCATAAGTAACATCCTATAATGTGAAAGGAAAATTTATAAATGCAACATATTCATTAGTAACATTCATCAATCTCAAGGCATCTTTGAAAGACTTGATGTGTTCTTCTATTGTTCTTCCTCTTGAAAGAGAGAAGGATGGTATATTCTTCTCTAGATTCCTTGATAGGTCATGCACATCCCCTAGGATGGTAATAGTAGATCTGACCAACCAAGGTGTGTGAGTCATAAAATTATTAATAATGGGAGTGTTCCTTACTAGTGAAGGTTTTCTAGCTTGGGGTATGATAGGGGTAATTGGTACAAATCTAGGCCTTTTATGATTTGACAAAAGTGAGACTAGAATACTAGATTGAGCTCTATATTTGGTCACTCTCTTGGGTGTCTCCAGTGTAAATTAACATATGGATTAACCTCTTTTATTTTAAATTCTTAGGTTTTCCTTATAGTTATAGAAAAAAAAATTATGCTATTTTTAAACACACAAAATCATAACAAGGTAGTCTCTATCATTTTAGGATCACAATGGAGGTAAAATCCACTCTAGGGAATGCATTGTAAGTATGTGGTTAAACAACCAAGTGGTGATATAGAAGTTAGATCATGTAGGTTTTTAATTATTAAAATTTATGCATGAATTATATCTAAAATAAATTTAAAACTAAATGAGTTGGCGGATGCATGGATACTAATTTAAAGTGGGCAGATCTTAGAAATAAAATCCAAAAGGGTGAAGGGTAGAGTAGAAAACATGGATATATGACTTAAGTAATTACCTTTTGTGATGGATTATTTGTGTACAAGTATTTTGAAAACCATATTTTATTTTAGTAGGTACTACACACATGCATAAAAACATAGTTAACCAGTCTGAGAAAAAATGATATAGAGAACACAAAGATCTTGGTCAAAGGTTGTTCCTTTTGGGGTAGATTTTACACACCTATATATATAATGTTATTACTTAGATCAGTGAGGTATCTAAGGTTTATACTACACACACATAGAATACTATATCAAATAAAACACTTATACACACTCAAAAAGATGAGACAGCCAACCCACTTGCATATAATTAATAATATTTACTAATTCTTCAATAACTGTTACACATATAAAATTAGCATATAAATTGTAAAAAAAGAATTTTTTCACAGCTATTTCACACTTAGAATTGTTTAATCAAATAACCAAGAAAATATAAAACTAGATTACACAGAATATGGAAAGAAAAGGCACCAACACCATTGCATGACAATCAAATTTTTAACTTTTTCCTGTATTGATTTTTTTGACATTTTGAAATGATGGGTATAGATGTATATATAAAACTTAGGGAGGGGTTACCTCATCCTCCAAGTACATGAAAACTCATAATTACATTGCATACTTATAACCTCAGTTCTAATTCTAGTTTCAAAACTACATGTATGCATATTCATATTTAACTTACAATTATCAAAATATAACTAGCTTGTACAATGTGATGCAACATTGCATGCTTAAGAATAATTTAGGAAAAATTCATATTCAAGTTATAACGTAAGTATAATATGAGTAAAAAATTAATGCCTTTACATGGATGCACACAAAATTATCTTTTGAAATAAGGCTAGATGGGTATTTACATGGCATTGATAATTATTGGAGATGTTATAGTAGATATTGGTGTTAAACTAGAATTTTTAGTATAATCCTTACTATTTAATTCCAAATTGGGATAAAACTTATGTCCTACATCATGTTATTGTCTAATAATGTCCATGTTTACTAATGTGGGTTTATGCACCTTGTTTATCTATTCAAGGAATTTGTCATGTTCCACCTTTGTGTCCTAGAAGTTTATTCTAAAAATTTATACTTTGGTCACCTTCTTTCTAAAAAAAATAGATTGACCTCAATTTATTTAAGTGATAATCCCTAAAGGATCTATTTGAAGTTATTGGATTATTACTAAAGGAGTTGATCAAAATTGATCCTACTAATAAGTTTACCAATTGAGACTCTTACCTTTGATAACTTTAATTCATCTAGGACTTGAAAATAAGAGCTTCATGTTCCTAATACTTTAGCATTACTACCCCAAATTTTGTGATCCACTCTCTAGCCTCCTAGGTTCTAATTACCACTAAGTTGAGGGCATTTGAATCCTCCAATGGTGTCATTAAATCAAGATGGATATAAGCCTTATTGGTAGTATAAATAATAAGTAATTATAATTTATTCTCATTTAGATTTAAGGAATTAAATAATTTATGAGTCTCAGTTATATGAAGATCCAATTTTGACCTCATTCCAATAATTTTTTATAGAGCATTATATTTATTCTCATTTAGATTTAAGGAATTAAATAATTTATGAGTCTCAGTTATATGAAGATCCAATTTTGACCTCATTCCAATAATTTTTTCTAGAGCATTATATAGGTTTGATATAGCCTATTGAACCTTGATCTCAATTTCTTGAGGAATGTGGACTATTTATTATTTCTCTTTTATTTTGTATAACTATTAATCAATATTATGCCTATCCATTTTAGACCCATCATGTAATGCCATCAAATCATCCTTATGAGTTTCAATATAAGACTTAAAGTCCTCTATATATGGGTATTATCCTAACTTCTTATTCTTCCTTTTAGATAAGGTAAAGACTTCTTATCTTTCTTTAAAAATTAATTTACCTTTCAGTTTCATCTTCCACTTTCCACTTCCTAGCCCTTTAGACTCTTCCTGAGGGTTTATTAAACATGGATCTTATCGATGGAAACTCTATTATATTAAAAATTGGATTTTGAGAAGCTTTTGATTTGAAATTTGTTACCCATGGAGGATGACTAGTTATGTTGGATTTATTAGTTGTGTGTCCTCAACTATAATTTCAACCAATTGATCTTCTAATGTTTTCTCTAAAGCTCCTTTGAGTATTAAGTTAGGAAGGGAGGGCCATATGATTTAAGACCAATCCACACCCCCATTTTAGGGTAGTGGGTAGACTATATACACCTATTTTCCATTTTTAGCCTTCCTTGATGATGTTACAATAGTGAATTGGGAAGAGATGGTGGAAGGCATTGGCAAGTTTATTTAAGTAGATGATAAATTTAGTTGGGAGCTTGTTAATGCATTTTCAACATTTTTAGAAGCTTCCTTTTTATTTTTAGATGGACTAAGGATATTTCAAGGAGAATTTACTTAGTGATGGAAATAATATATGTGGTTAGAATTACTGAGAAATTGGAAACAATGGGGGTAAAAGAAACATCCTCTATTCTTAGAATGACCAAAGGTGTTTGTATGATAGTATTGAGAGGAACTAAATCAAATGAACCTATATACACATAATATTTTCAAACTATTATTGATTACTAACACTTCATATATTAAAAGACTCTATCAAGTCTCAATATCTCTAAGTGAATACCTTAACGGGTACATCAAAAAAGGGGTGGATAGACCATCAATGCTTTGTAATATTTTTGTTCCTTTTCCGCTTGCCATCCACACATTATTTCCCTAAAACCATGATCCTTAGGTTTGTTCTTCTCTTTCCTATCCATTCCAGTCATTATCATGCTTTATTCCTTCATTTCATGCCTTCTTTACCTCTTACCTATTCATTACACTAGGTCAACCTGGTTGACCTAGTGTGTTCTAGGGACACTTTAGTTATTTTTCCTTGTTAGCATCTCAGTCAACCTAGCACAAACTTTAGGCATTAGCCTGAGAATGTACTAGGTTGACCTGATCAACCTAGTACACTAACATGTTTGAATGGTTTTTAGGCAAGTTAATACTATATATATAAGGTCATTTACCACCATTTTAGAAGATTAAAACAAGATCAGAAGAATCAAATGAAGAATTTCAACAAACATCTAGTTATTGACCATTCTACTTGAGGAATAAATCTTTAGGTTTCAATACTTTCTTTGGAGCTCTAATCTTGTCTTATGGAGAATTATTTTGGATGCTTAGGTAGGTTATGTAGCCTAGAGATAATTTATCTTGGTTATCCTTACAAGCCATAATAATCTCTTGTGAATCACCTTGGCCAAAGGAGAGGTTGAGACTTGGTAGGTTTTTCTTCAAAGGTAAGTATTCTTAACTTTATTTCTCCTTTGTAAGAGTAGATAGATAATGCAGTAGTATTCTTATCTTATATGTATTATGATTCCATATATATTGATGTGATTATATGTCTCCTATACATTTTTAGTTTAGTTATTATTATTTTTTGTTGTAACCCCCATATTGTGCCACAAGCTTTGGTGTGCACTAGATTAGTTTAATTTTATTACTATTAGAATAGTTTACTTTCTTGTTTATTACTTAAGTCAACACTAGATCATAGGGATATTTTAGGGTTGTTGTGCAATTTTTTTAAACTATAGGCTTTAGAACCCTTCCAAGCATGATGTGTTGTGTCAAATGATACAAGTGTTCCCTTAATCAGGTTTAGTAGATATCCATATTGGTCATGATCTTACTTAACAAGTTTATAACCAATTGGAAGTATAGGTGTGCTCTATCTTATTCAATCTAGGATTAATTCATTATGCATCATGTAATTTTGATTGCATACATTCTAGTGAACCTGAAATGAATCAAATCTTTGGTGGATTTGTTCACTTTTATTTCATTATTTTTTCATCATTTATATAATATATTTTGACATATTGATTTGATTTTATCGACCTAATTTTCTTCTTCTTTGTGAACAAGAATACATGGTTAGATCGATCAACTTGACCTAATATAAGTTCTTATCACTTTTTGGAATACCAGTTCAGCCTACTAGGTCAACCTAATCAACTTAGTGTATTTACAGTCACTTTGTAGTAGTTTTTATACATCCTAATCAATCAAATAGGCTCTATACAAATTCTAGTTTCTAGACTTTTAGATTATCTTACTATGTTGACCAGCTTAACCCAATACATTTTTAGACTTTTAGTCTAACCAACTAGGTTGACCAAGTTGACCTAGTAAATTTTTAGCACTTTTTCAACATATTTTTGTATTGCTTGGTCGACTAGCTCAACCTGATTTATAGGGTTTGGATCAATAATTTATATCTATGAATAATAAAGGTGATTTTATGTTCTTTTGTATCTCTCTATTTTTGTACTTTTTTTTCAAATTTATAGCATTCAAAACTACCTTTACACAATGAACTAGATTAACCTAGTCAACCTAGTTCTAAGTAATATTTATTATCTAAAATAACTAGGTCAACTTGGTTGACCTATTAAGTTTTCCAAACCTTATTTTCAATAGTGCTAGATCAACACTCTCAACCTAGTTTTATTTGATGTGCATATAGTGTTTTCATTATAGCTTATTTCAAAGTTGAAATTCATCTTATATGTTAATCACATATTCCATTTCAATGGTTTACATGTTTAGAATAGTTCACATAGTCTAATTAGGAGGTTTTTAATTAATCATTTAGTTTCACTATTTATATTCTATGTGCACATGGCCAAATCACTTAACATCAAAAACTATCTTAACATTTGACTACCCAAGCCAACCAATTTGGATTTCATCACCAAGAGAGAAGCTAACTTAATACTCTTTTCAAGTATAAATCATGTTTAATGGTATATTTTAGCTAAGCACCTAACACTCTTATCACTATCGTGTGTGAAGTGAGGGGGTAGGCCCCAATACCAAGCCTATATCATTTCCACTACATTCCATTTCAACCTAAACTCACCTAAAACCATCCATAGATTTATATTTAGTACCTTATTTACATATAACTTTCTATCACTTAAAATCATTCTTAAATAATCTAACATTCTAAGTTAACCAACTAGCTAGCTTTACTTTCTAAGTTGTTTGTTTGTTCTTTGCTCAATTATGTGTGCAAGAACTTGCAATAGCTCATGTTGGTGAAAGATTTTTTTGGGTACATTAATTGGATTGACAAACATCAATTCAATTAATTTTTTTCTTACTTTCAACATGTAATTTCTTAGATTAACTACAAATTATATCTCTTTATTTTCACAAATTGATTATCAGCTCTTTCTTTTTCCTATTTACTGTACAAGGTCAATCAAGTCAACCTAGCATATTTACCATCCCCTTTACACTAAACTAGGTCAACTTGGTCAACCTAGTACTATTTTTAGACTTTTTTTTCCTTTTTTATAGTCTTCTTCCCCTATACTATGTAGACCTAGTTCAGTTTCATAGACCTAGTTTTTACACTAGGTCGACCAAGTCAACCTAGTTCAGTTACAGTCACTTTTTGATTTCTTTTTTTATCTCATCTTGCCTTTCCTCCTCTCATCATGGAATATCTATTTGGTGATAATCCTAATATGGTCTCCCATAGACAAAGTAAGGTTCCTTTCAAGAATGCAAGTAATGTTCATATTACAAACCGTATAATAAATTATGGGAATCCTCATAATACCTATTTGTAGCATAACCCTTTCTTATTATAAGATAAATATTAGTCAAAATATACTCTTGAAATTCTTTTATTTATCATATAATTCCCTTAACATAGATGGAAATACCCTTCTACCATCTATAACCTCATGATTAGCCATCAAGTTGAAGATCCTCATTCTCCTAATTCTACTTTCTCAACTGGATTTGGGGATACTAATTTCATTTCTTCTCAACGTCTCCCTTCAATATTGAATCCTTATTATGTTATGACATCTTCTTCTTTAACTTCTTATACCTCCATGCCTAATATCTCAACTAACATGGCTAGTTCTACATCTAGTGGGCCTTTTATAAGATCCACTATCCTTAAGCCATCCACTAGCTCATTGTTTACTACCCAAGGTAATCATGTTTCCAATGCTTCTTCATCTCAACCATTTTCCATTCCATCTTTTTCTTCACAATAAAATATTACCATTAGTGCTTCAAATTCTCATAGCTCTTCTCAAACTCATGTCAACACTAATAGTGGTACTCAAGCCATCAATACTAACTCAAACACTAATACTACTTCTAATAACACCAATAAAAGTCATCAACTATTATTAAAAAATCTCAATAAAATGAGCACATTTCAAGATCATAACATGAATCAAATGATGAGAATGCAAAACCACCTTTTTAATCTTTAAACACAACTGTAACCAGTATTTTGGGGTACACATAACCAAAGTGTTCATCCTCTCCCTCTTCAATATTCTTATGGTAATATATTTCCTCAACCTCCATTATTCAACAAAGTTACCAAGAATTTACAAAATGAACCTCTTACTACTCAAATTACTAACATTGATATCAAAAGTATAACACCTACCATCTCTTATAATGGATCAACTGATCCTACCCTTCATCTTAAAACATTTGGAAATATTTATAAGGATTGGGTCAAATTAAACACATTTTATACTACCAAAATCATTACCAAAACCTTCACAGGTGATGCCTTGGATTGGTATAATCAAATTAGATATCACTTTATCACTAGTTTGGAGGATTTAGTGAATGCTTTAGTACAAAAATTCAAAACTAGTGATCTTCCATAAAACACTTTAGCCCACTTCATAAATTTCAAATAAAATTAAAATGAAACCACTCAATTCTTTGTTAAAAAATGAAAGACTTTATCAAATAAGTATGAACATAACATAGCATATGACAATCTCTTTCATCTCTTTACAAATTCTTTATTTCTTAAATTACAATATCAATTTCATAGCTTTTCTCCATGTACCTTTGAAGAAGCCATTAACCAATTAAAAAGATAATATTTCCTCATGCATAAATTCAAGATGCCCTATCCTTACATTGGTCCTTTTCAGTTACTTTAAAAAAAACTAAAATATTACCAATGATGGTGTTACCAATTCATATGGTACCATTCACAATGTTTAAGCTATCATTCCTACCCTTTATTCAAAACTACCTCCTTCTCAAAAATATACTGATATGCATTTCTCTTCACCAAACATCTTTAATATCCATAAACCTCTTTCCTTAGCTAAATTTATTAAGCATTTACCTAGGCATCTCCCTCAAGAGATTGACCCTACTCATCCCATGAAAACTTGGTATGATCTTAGCAAGTTTTGTTGGTTTCATGCTAGTTGGGTTCGCTCTCATGAAACCTATAGGAAACTTCATAATTTATCCATTTAATTTCTTATTGGTCCCAATTTTGATCATGATTCTATCACTTGCAATCATCAACAATCTCATGAAGTTACTTTCAAGCACTAAAAAACTCATGATAAAACCCAAGCCTTGAATCAAGAAAATTCTCATTTAGCTATTTATAAATAACCTTTACCTAATCATCAACATATTAAATAAAACCAAGACAAGTGCACCTCCTCTACCAATAATGTAGAAATTATTGTTGAACCCACTTCAAAATAAAATTTGGTCAGCATGACTAATATGAGAAGGGTGGTGGCTTTCATCGATTCCTAACCTATCTACACCTTGCCTCCTTCTAAGACATTTTGTGTTATCCAAGATTAATCTCCAACTCATTTTAATGAGTTAAGGAAATAATATATTATAACCTTTGATGATGATACAATTTATGATTCTCCTTTAGATAACACATCTCATTCTATTTCTACTATTCTTACATCATCTTCTAGTAATAATGATAATCAACCCTTTAATGATAATTAACATTATATTAAAACTTCTACTTCTCAAAATAAATCTAAACCAACTAATTCTTCATCACCAAATGATTTACAACATTTTTCTAAACCTTATCATTCTTATCAAAACAAATTTCAATGTTGTTTGGTTCCTCCTTCCAAAGACCTCCTTAACCATTACACACCTATATGTAGCAATCTTCTCATGGGTTATGATGAATGGGATACATTTGAGGAACTCACTAATCTCCCATCTCAAATTATATTTATTGATCTTATGAAGACATCTCCCCATCATCAAAACCATCTTATGAAACTATTATTTGAGATGAATGTCCCTCATCCTCCCTTATAAGGATCTGAGGTAGCCTTATTTGAGGATAGTATCTTATAACAATGTGAAGAGATGTCCATCAATGTTGATGAAACTATTAACACTTCTCCTTATTTAAAATTTCCCATCACATCTATGATTCTTGATGATATTCTACTTCATGTAGATGATCCTCCCTTATTTATTAGTAACCAAATAGGTGATATCCAAGTCAAGTGAGCATTGATTAATGATGGTTCTGTCACTTGTGTTGCTTCTCTTGATTTCATTAAAACCCTTCAATATTCAAAATGCAACCTTAAATTCCTCACATATCACCTACCAAGGATATGATAGAAGGAAAATGCCTCCTCTCAGGTGTGTGTGGCTTCCCATTACTATCCCACCTGTTACCATTTGTGTAAAGGTGTTGATATTTAATTTCCATTTTTCTTATAACATCTTACTTGATAGGCCATGGACTCATCATATGTGATTTAATGCTTCTTCCACCTACCAATGTGTTAAATTCCCTTATAATGGAGACATTTACAAGATGTAAGGAGATACTAACCCTTGTAATTTTAAGCAATTCTAACATCATGGTGTTTTTAAGATTCCTACTCTTGATCCTTTACCTAGAATTCCATTTCATGAATCACATATTTTCAAATTTCTTACCAAACTAAATAGAGGTTACAATGGGCATCCCAAGATCATTGGTAACATTGCTCCTAACCTTTTAGACTCTAATGATGATGATCCCAATGAGATTAACTTAAAGATCAAAACTTTTGATCTCATGCCTCATCTCATCTCGTAACTTTTGACCTCATTACAACCTCCATTTTTCAAACCACCTTGCAATGATATTCTCGTAGTCTTATCCAAGACTAGGAATTTTATTCACCATGATTCCTCTAATGACAAAGTTATTCCAACTTGTGTCATTTATCTTCATAAACCAGATTTTGATGATGTCTATTCTTTAGATGATCCTTTATTAGGTGGCCTTGTCCAAGCCCATGATGCTAAGATTGTGCATTATAATTATTTTTTATTTGATTATTTTCATAGATATTCTCATGTTCCAATATTTATAGTTCTTTATTCTTTCATTTTTCCTCTTTATCAGAAAGTAGAGATGGTACCAACACCTCTAGTTTCTAAGGAGCCCCATAGGATTATGCTCATGGATCATGTTATGACCAGACCTTACCATTTTTCTAGGTTCCCTAACTCCCATCATAGGTTTACTACTGATGTTAGGGTAACCCTCCTTAGACCTTGTATTGATCCCACTCCTCCCATAGTGGAGTCTATGTCAAAACTAGTTATTAATATTTTTTTTCGCTATTAATGAAACTACTTTTACTTCTTCCATTGGTACTCTTATTCATCCTACTTCCATTATTTCTCCCTCACCACTTTCTCTTGGTGATGGCTTGGTCCCTTTTCCCAAGATGGATCATTTGCTTGATAAATGGATTGATGATCCATATCCTTCTTAATCCATACCTATTACACCTTCTCCCATGTGTGTTTCTCCTAGGAATCCTCACAAGCATATATGTTGCTTCCAAGGGACAGATAATCACTTTTTTACCCATTTTCATAAGTTACAACAATATATTGATACCTTTCATACTTTTTCCCCATCAATAGACACTAAAATACCTCCTCCAAAGATTCTTCTTGAACATATACATAAGTATAGTGAGAGGTATTACCTATGGCACTAATACAACATATATCACACTAATCATCATTTTATCTTTTAACAGCATCTTAAGGATCATCTTACAATTATTCCTAGACCTTATACCATTACTCCCATAGGTCATTACCATAAGAAGGATCCTCCGTATTATCCCACAACTATACCTCATGTGGTCCATTCACCACCTTTTTTGCCTCCACTTGTGATTCCTTCTCCACCCGTGGACCCTCCACCCATGGATTCTTCTCCACCTCTGATTCTAGAATTTCTTGTAGATCCAATTCCCACACATTCTCCTGACCATCCTTCACCCAAATCCCCTCCTCATCATGATCCATTGAGTATTCCTACTTTTTCAATTAAAGAGATTATAAAATAAGTATTTGCCCATTATTTATCAAAGATTGATGAGACATTAGAAATAGTTTGTATCCATCTTCATAAAGATTTATTTGATGTCTTGGATAATGTGTGTGGATAGATTTACTAGTATTTATGAGCACATGCATGGTGTTTTCTAATTTACATTTGGATTAAACATGTGATTCAATCTTATTTTTATCTATTAATTATTATATCATTTGACATTATGTCAAATTATTTCTTATCTTATATCATGTTTCTCATTTTTGTTGTACTATAGTTAGCTTATGTTTTTGTTTTACATTCCATATACTCTTTTCTTTTCCTTGTCATTTCTATTTTACACCTATCATTTCTTTCTTTTCCTTTAGAGTTTTTATACTCAAAACTCTTCCCTTGTATCTTCATGACTATTTTATTTCTTATCTTTATTTTTTATAGATAGATGTTATGGTGAATTTGTTATATCTACCCTATTCCCTTTGGTTATTATCTCCTTTTACCATGTGATCAGTTAGAAAACAATCATTCTCATTACTATTTCCTTTCACCGGTCTTCTGTTGGATCTCCTTTTTCCTTGTAATTTTTTTGTAAACTAAGCATATAGACATTTGAGACTTGATATCACATACTTGTTCATTATCAACCCTAAGTGTCATAGTCAATTTTTTGTCTTAGGTTACTTAGCTTCCTTTAGCCTTAGCCTATAGCTCGTTCATGTGTAACACTATCTCTCTCATGTTTAGTTTTCCAAATCCATATGGAGGAGGAATCTTAAAAATCCTTCAAAATAAATTTAAAATACAAATAATTTAAATAAAATGCAATGATATCAAAATCAAAAAATTTTCTCAAAAGTCAAATCACACTAGAAGATGTGATTCAAAGCACATCTCCTTATTTTAGTCAAAGCTCAACCTCCACAATTGGCCTCAAAATAGAGACAAGGTCATTTGGGTGTGGTAGACTAGTAGATTAGAAGAGGAGAATTACAAACAAAATCTCTTAGTTCTACCTATTTTCTCATGCCAGTACCTAATCTTCATAATAGATCGATGGTTCTGTAAGGGGTCCTAAGGAGCAAGGAACACATCATGGGGAGGTAGGTCCATTTTAATTTTATTTTGTACCAATATACCTTCATGATTTGATATTATTACCACACTTATTTGCATAAAATCTTTATTTCCATATGAAATAGGTTTCTTTTGTACATAGGTGACCACTAGTCACTTGATGTCTTCTCATGTCCTTAGTATGCCTCTTACTTCCTAAGGTCATCTTATAAGACACCTATGTATTTGCTATTTTACACTCCTTTTTCATTCCCTTTCCTCATATTTCCTCTTGGGAAATATTTTTTATCTTTTTGATCACTCCCCATAGGATTTCATTTGTGAGTTGCTTTGTAAGACCGTGGATAAGACCCAACATTCCTCATAAATTACCACCTTTTCCATCTTATTACTCACATCCTTGATTTACCATTACTATTCATTATTCTTACCAATGATTTTTTGGTAACCCTTGGGATTTTTTTTATGATTTGTAGTGTAAGACCATGGATAAGACCTGGCCCTCCTCACAAAATAAAGAAACAAATTGTTTTCCAATAAACAAGTCACCATCTAAATTTCATGTATTAAGTAAGAGATATGACTTGATTGATTATGAGGTTACACATCATTTTAAATACTTCCCATTTTGATATTTAGTATATTTTATTCTTACTTCATTTTTATTTTGCCTTCAATTTTCTTATTTTTCAAGCGCATGTAAGATTACAACAATTTCTTTAATTTCTCATACTTCCTAGCTTAAATTAGTATGATAAATTTAAGACCAATTTTTTGCAAATTTTTTTTCTCTTTTATACTTCCCATTATGAAATAGTATAATTGATTGACTTAATTTTGATTTATTTTTATTTACCATTCATACCCTTTTCATATCTTCCATTTTATTACTTTGTTTTTCATACTTCCCAACGTGATATTTAATATGATTTTACTTGTTTTAATTTGGTGCCAAAATCTTTCACATTGGTTTAAAAAAGAATATCCTTTTACCATATTGTTTTCCATTCTCTTGGTTCTTTATACTTAGTCATTTTTCATATTATTACACATTTCATAGCTTGAATTAGTTTGTAGTGCATTTTTTATTGATTATATTTTTCCAAGTCATTTTGCCTATTTCGTTTTAAAACCATGCATGCGTTATCCATAATGACAGAAAAGAAACCACATCAAATATATTTCCTATAACATATACAAAAAAGATAAATATATGTGCTAGAAAGAAATATATCCAAAGCATCCACAGCCTCAACCATAATGAACAAACACAACAACCATAAAGATAACATACACAACCAATACCAATATTCTAGAATGATACATCATTATATACACACACACACACACACACACACACACACACACACACACACACACACATACACACACACACACAACCAACACCAATATTCTGTATCATTCTAGAATATTGGTGTTGGTTGTGTGTGTGTGTGTGTGTGTGTGTGTGTGTGTGTGTGTGTGTGTGTGTGTGTGTGTGTGTGTGTGTATCAAAAGTTTGATACAACATATAAAATTACATATAAAGCCTCAGCACTAGGGTTGAGCCCCATAATTTCTATCTCATGTCCTAGCCATACTACCTATTGAGGCCTCAATTTGAATCCTCCATATAGTATGCTATAATGAGGTAGTCTAAGATATCAATCCCTCTACTTGTCCTTATGAACATGTTATATGCACATGTGCCTATAATAACTTAGTCTAAGTTACTACATGTGCCTCCATTAGTTAGGTCTACATCATCATATATGCCTACATCATCTATGTCATTGTATCTTCATGAAAATCTCTCTCATCATCTAGGGCCTACCAAGCCTACCTCTCCCTTATACCTATCTCTACTAGTGGTTGTACCCTCTCTTTCCTCTGTATCTACCTCATGGCCTCTGTTGCTAGTCTAAACTAGCTCACCTAAGCTGGGGTAGATGGTACACTCATCTCCTCTAGTGTCATGGGGTCATATAGCTATAGAGTCTTGTTTAGGACATCATAGAGTGCTCCCCTAACTAGGGACCCCCATCTCTCCTCCTTATCCTCAATTATTCCTATAAAATAATAATATATGGATATTACATCACTATCATATCTCATAATATCTATCTATCTACTAAATAACAACCTTAAGCAATAAAATAATCATACTTTTTCTGACCTATCTATGTCTTAGCTCCTATGGTCTTACCATTTTCATGACCACCTAGCATAGTCTCCTCATCTACATGACCTCTTAATACCTCATCTATCAGTTGCCTCTTTAGCTCAAACTTGGTTTTCATGCCTCATGTCCATCTCATCTTCCATTTGAGTGGTCTCTTTATCCTCCCTTCTAGCTCCTTTTCCAAATCACCAAGGATGATGATGGTTTCCACTCTTTCCTCTTACCTTAGTCACTATTTTACCCTTGATGGCCATAGTTCATCTCTCTATAGAGCTGGTGGTGGTACATATAGTATCTCCACCCTTACCTCCACCTCTTCCTACTCTACCCCTCATCATACTTGACTAGTCCATGGTCACTCCTAGCATTGCCTTAATGTTAGTCTCACTATTAGTGGTTTGAGTCCCCTCTTCCCTCGTGGCTCTCTCACATGCTAAGTCTACTACTCAAGCATGAGTATCGGTATTACTCAATGAGTTATACCCATCTACCATGGTACCCATGCCACTTTATGTGGCTCTCTCTACCATGTATAGTGCCTTATCACCTCTCTCCTCTTTAGCACTAGTCTAAATATGTAATAGCTCTCCCAAGTAGTCACTAGTTGCTCATATAGTCACCACACTATTTTTTGCATCTCACCATTTATAACACTATCATGTGGGGCTTGTCCCATGCTACTTAATCCTACCTCTATCTCTTCACTTGAGGTGACCTATTATCAACCACATAAGGCAACCCAATTGGCTAATACATACAAAATCTCTCATATACCCATGATATCAATAGTATGATCAATCCCATGGTCTTATGTCCTTTGACCTGTATCTCAAATAGATCATGAACAAGATAGACCTAGATGACAAAGCCCATATCATATAACATTCCCTCTTTCAGCATCATCCTTCTCAAGGTTATCATATATAGTGGTACCTTACCATCTAACTTATGATAGAGTACTCACTATGTCATAAGGCCTACCACCACCTTTCAAAGATTTATTATCTATGATATATACATAGCATCAATACTTACTCTCCACCTTGAAAATATAATATTTGAGCTTGTAACCCACATGGATAAGGTTTTCCTCTCTTCTATGTTATTTGGTATCCCTACGATCACTGGTGTTCCTACTATGGGCAGTCTGAGGATGGCATGGACATCCTCTAGTGTGATAGCCACCTTTATCACATCCCCATCCACCTCTCATCTAAAATTATTGTTCAACTATTCCCAATAACCAATGAACATGACCAACACATCCATACTTAGAGAGATCTTACATATATCTGTTATACCTCATAAACCTATGGCTACTAGTCTAGCTCTATCTACATCTATCAACCTTTCTAATAAATCAGATAACCATGACATGTCTAACAATCTCTATAACCATTGTCATCTCTATAATTAAAATAAAAATAGGATGTATTAGTTATTCCATGTCATGTATAATCATAATACACTCTTTATATATTCTATCTTTAATAAAAAACAAGTATACTCTATTCATTTTTATCCTATTTTGGTCCCTCTTTCCCTTCTTTGGTCATTTCAAGCCATTTTATCCCTTTTTCAACTTTATTCACATTTTTATGCTTATTTTGGCTCCTTGGTCAACTTAGTTTGACCAAAATTTCCCTATTTTTGTCTTATTTTATCCTAAATTTCTTAATTTTCCTCTTATCTTCTTTCCCCAGTGTTGAAGTTCCATTTTGGCACTTACAAACTAACTAGACACCTTTTCACTTAGTTTTAGCTACCAAAATACACTAGGTTGACCTACACATACTAGGTCAACCATATGGATTTTCACCTTGATTCAACCTACTAGGTCAACCTGGTTGAGCTAGTAGGTTCAATGTGCTGATCTGGTGTATTTTGCTAAAAATTGTCTTTTTCGTGCTTTCTCCATGTCTCCTTCCAACCCATTTCATGTCTTCCTATCTACTACTCTTGGAACCTAATTTTATTCATTTTTTATATGTACAAATTCTTAAAATCAAATTTTACTTAAAATTCACTTAAATAAATGCAAATTTCAAAAACTAGTTTGAGATTCTTTGTTGCATACTTGTAGTGCACCTGTTCTCGCTCTTGAGGTTCTCTCTTGCCTAGCATGTCATTACCTTGCCATCCTAGCTTGTTTTCTCTCTAGATATATTTTTATCCTTTATTAAAAATCAAAATAACAAAATTATTTCTCTTTTTAATATTTAAAACCACTTTTTCAAAATTCAAAATTCTCAATTCTTTTCCTTCAAATGCCTTATTTTGCTTATATATATATATATATATATATATATATATATATATATATATATATATATATATATATATATATATATATATATATATATATATGTTTCTACTCATCCACTTTGTAAATAATAAAATGTGTTAGATTCATGGTGATTTAGAGATTATTTTCCACTATCATATTCCTATCTTCCAAAATTTTCATTTTTGGTTATTTTTTGCACTAACTTCTTTAGGTTTTCCTAGTGTTCTTTACATTAGACGCCTTCATTTTTGTATATTCTTCTTCTTTATCTACAAAACTAAAGTAAGTTAAAGGTATGTATTTTTAAATTTATTCATTTCATTTATCTTATTTTATTCCTACTATACCATAATTATCATTATCATTATGTGTTATCATGTTCTATCTCTGAAGCACCATCCTGTATTACACTTACGTGACACATGATGAGCTTTAGCTAGGGCATATGTATACACATAATATTTTAAAACTTTTATTGATTACTAGAAATTCATATCTTATAAGAACCTATCAATTCTCAATCTCTTTGAGTACATGCCTTAACGGGTATACCAAGAAATGGGTGGGTAGACCATCAATCCTTTGTAATATTATTGTTCCTTTACCACTTGCCATCCACACACTATCTCCATAAAACCATGAACCCTAGTCTTATTCTTCTCTTTCCTATCCATTATAGTCATTATCACACTTTATTCCTTCATTTTTTGCCTTATTTACCTTTTTACCTCTTTAGTACACTAGGTTGGCTTGGTCGACCTAGTGTATTATGGGGACACTTTAGCTATTTTGCCTTGTTATTATCCTAGTCGACCTAACACAAACTTTAGGCATTAGCCCAAGAATTTAATAGGTCAAACCAATTATCTTAGTAAATCCGACAATTTTGATTAGTTTTTAGACAAGTTACTACTATATATATAAGGTCATTTACCACCATTTTAGAAGAGTCAAACAAGAATAAAAGAATCAAGCTAAGAAGTGCAAATAAAAATTTACTTATTAACCATTATAATTGAGGAATAAAGATTTAAGGTTCAATACTTTATTTGGATCTCTGATCTTGTCTTTTGGAGAAGACTTTTGGATGCTTACGTAGGTTGTGTATCCTAGAGCTGATTTATCTTGGTTATCCTTACAAGCTACAATAATCTCTTGTGAAGCACCTTGGCCAAGGGAGAGGTTGAGACTTGGTTGGGTTTTCTTCAAAGGTAAGTATTCCTAACTTTATTTCTCCTTTGTAAGATTAGATAGGTAATGTAGTATGTATTCTTCTCTTCCATGTATTAAGATTTTATATACATTGAAATGAATATATGTTTTTTATGCATGTTTAGTTTAGTTATTATTTATTTGTTTTATTCAAACCCCCAAATTATACTACAAGCTTTGGTGTGCACTAGATTAGTTTAATTTTCTTGTTATTAGAATAGTTTACTTTATTTTTTATTACATAAGTAAACATAAAATCATAGGGCTCTTTTAGGTTTGCGCAATTGTGTTAGACTATAGGCTTTGGAACCCTTCCTAACATGATGTGTTATGATAAATGATATATTTGATCCCCTATTCAGGTCTAGAAAAACTATATATTGGGCATGATCCTAGTTAACAAGTGTATACCTAATCAGAAGTGTAGGTGTGCTCTATTTTATCTGATCTAGGATTAATTCATTGTGAATCATGTAATTTTGATTGCATACAAAACCTATTAAATAAAGGGGAATAAAATAATAAATTGGGGAAAAAGGGATTGAATGATGAGCCTCATTACATTATTAGTACTCATTCATAGGTGATTTATCTTTATCATCTATGAGGCTAAAGGCCTTTGCACTTTACAATTCCTCTTCTTCATCTATAACTTATTCTACTGGAGTTTGTTATTGAATTGACAATGTGCCTATTGGTGGTTCATAATTAGTTGGGTTTCTCAGGAGGGAAGGATCCCTTAGATTCCTCTTGTAGTAGATTATATATTTCTTAGGTGAGGAGGAGTCTTATTAAATTAGGGTAGTAGCATCCTCTTCACCTATAAATTCCTGCACAAGCAATGTAACTGGGTGATCTTGGTTTTCTAAATTAGAGGAGTCTAATAAAATTAGATCCTCTTAAGTTCCTCCATTGTTATTTTTAGTCACACCAAGATCTAACTTAATGTCCTTAAATACTTGGGGAACTTCTTAAGAAGTCTCTCCTTATTTCTCTATTAGTTGTTAGGGTTTGTTGACCTAGAAATCTAAATCAATCCATCCTCTAGGGGTGAGAGACTTTTGTGCTTCTCTTGAAACAAAATTAAAGGCTCCCCTTAAATTATCTTCAAATAATCCTCACTAGGGACTGTTATTTATGCCCTTTCCATGACTTGGGTATCATATTTTGTATTCAATAACAAGAAATCATGGTCATAAGGAACATGTTGGTATGGTATATCAAATATTTTGATATGTTTATGAATTTGACCATGAGGGTCTCAATCTCTATGAGGAAGGGTGGCCAATAAATAATGCTTCCTTTTACTTCCAACCTCCCTAAAATGTTTTCACATTATGTAGCACATTTGGCCTATTACCATATGGGATCCATATAATGTGATTTTATTTTTATTTATCATGTATTCTTTTATGTTCCATTAAATCTAGAATTCAATATCTGTCTCTACTAGTTTATCAATCACATACTTGGGGAGGTGTAAGGGCTTGACCTTATTACCAATGACCATAATCACTATATAATCTAAGTATAGCCAATAGTCACCCCAAGGTGACAATGTATCTATTATACTCTTAGATATCCTAGGTAATGGGGCCTCATGGATAACTTACTCACCTAAGGATGTACATATTTTAAAATACATGTGATATGCTTGGTGTATGCATATATGTGCATGAATGAATAATAATCATATATGTGATTCCTTATGTAATCTAAATCTACGATCCAAAGTGACCCATAGTCCTTGTATAAAGTTCCCATTATTGCATCGAGGAGGCATGACATCATATTAAAATGTCCTATAGCAGATTGTTTGCCTTTATGTAGAATTTTCTCTCTTAGTCTAGTGCTGATAATCTCCCCCAAGGAAAAAGTCATGTCAGAGTTCATTATCATGTTTAGAAGTGGCATCCAATCTAGGTATATAAAATGGACACTTGGGAGGCCATTTATCCTATTGAAAAGGGCCAACCTAATGTGGATCCCCATTCTAAATTTTTTGATAGGTATTGGGTATTTTACCTTTAGGAAAATAGACTCCCAAAAAAGAAGCTATCCACTCAGAGTTTTGTTTTTTGAATAATTTTTATTTCATGTTAACACCCTATATATGTTAAATATAAAATCTATAATTGGAAAAGATAAATACCTTTATAAATCATTGCTTGAAATACAAGCCATGACCATATTGTGATTTACATGATGTTAAAAGATGTCATCTATCACCTTGCTAAAAAATAAGTCTTACAATAGGTTGATACATGGCATCACCTCAAGATTGGCTACTACAAAGTGAAATCTTATCTTTTGAAAGGGAGTAGGTATATCACCAATTTTCTTTGCATTGGTGATATATCTTCTTTGTGTGAAAAGGCATTAACATCATCAATGTATCCCATAGGTTTGAATACTTGGCATATGGATCATTGAAGACTTTAGAGTCAAACACAATGTTTGTATACTCAGTAAAATCTTTAATGAAAAATTGAGATTGTGGCATTACTATTTAAAACACTTGGGATGATTAATCTATTTCCTCCCAACTAGTTTTCTCAATTTTAGTTTCTTGTATTTTGAAAACTTCTATTTATTGGTCGCATCTTTGTAGTTGATGCACATGTGTCTAGGACTTGTTCATAGAGTAATAATTGAGATCATAATTTACTTGTGATCAATGAACACATAAATAGCCATAATTCATTGATATATCTTTTACATTTAATTTTGTTTCATGATCTTTTAATGTGTAACCTTCATAAACTTGTTTTACCTACACAATTCAAACCTTGTTTCTTATTTGACAAGGAAGTCATGTCTTTGTATTTTTTGACAAGTGTCATGAAGTAGTTATACTTTTATGGCTAAGTCTAGGTGGATTTTAGTAGTCAGGAGTCAAGTTTTGTGTTGGGACCAAGCTAACTCAATCTCACAAAATAAAGGATATGAACACAAACCCTAAATGAAAATTATAACGAGTTAGCCTTGACCATAAAATTTGATGAATAAAAATATTGAATAGATTATTTGATGAATAAATCCTAAACATAAGTTATAAAAAATTGTCCAATGAATAAAATCTCAAACAGAAGTTTTGAAGTGCCAAGTCCTTCAAAGTATGCATGACTTTTACAACTTGCATAAGTACAAAATTCCCAAAAGACATTAATAAGTGAGTATGAAATGTAAAACACCATTGTTTATATTTCTGAGTTTTGATATTAAGGAGAAGTACACTAAAATTTCATAGAATGAAGAAGAAAACATAAAAAAACATGAGCTAAATCAAAAGACAAATTAGGTCCCCATTCTCTAAAAAGAATAAGGCAAATTTTCGGGTATAATAGGTTCATCTTTCTCTATAGGTTACACTTAATTCTCACCCTAAAAATATTATTCTCATTTAGACATCCATACCTCTCCTTGAGTATCCTATGCATGAGATCCCTCATGATCATTTCTCTTCATCGGTTACACCTACATTTTTAGTTGAGGAGATACGTAAGGAAGTTTTAACACATTTTTTTGTGAAGATTGATGAGACTCTGACTACCATCAGCATTTATTTTCATAGATATTTTTAGATGTTAATAATAATATTTGTAATCAAATATATTATTATATGTGAACATGACATGGGTTCTTTCACATTGTTCTATGTTATGATTTGTATTGGATTTGTGATCCATTTTTATATCTCTTATACACTTGACTATATGCCAATTTTTTTTTTATTTATCTATTTTACATAGATCAATATATTATGATTTATGGATTTTATATGGTTTCATTTAATTTCATCTTTATTATGGATTCTTATCATTATTTTCATGAATGTACACTTATGCCTATGAGTTCACTTCTTTCATGGATTCTTTTTATTTTATAATTATTGTTTGTTATCTTATCTCACTCTAAAATTAGATAATTATTATTGTGAATTTTTTATACAACCTTGATTCCTTTAATATTCTATCTCCACCATATGAGAAGTTAACAAATAAAACTTCTCATAATACTACTACCATATACTGATCTACTTTGGATCTCCTTTATTTCTTTATTTTTCTTTCACATGCTAAGCATACATATGGTTGAAATGTGAGATTACATATTAGTTCATAGGTAAGCCTAAGTGTTTAGTCATTTACATATTTATTTACTTAAATTCCTTTAAAAATAAGTTAGAATCTCATTCATGTGTATCACTTCTATTACTCATGTTGGTTATTCCAAATATGTATGGAGGAGGAATCATAAAATCCATAAAAAAGTTAAAAGCCAAATCATTTAAATAAAAGGCAATGATTAAAAAAGGAAACATATAAGTTCAAAAGTATAATAACACTAAAAGACATGATTTATATCACATATCCTATTTATAATCAAATATAAACTTCCACAATTCACCTCATGATAGATTCAAGGTCTTTTTGGGTGTGGTAGGTTAATAGATTGGGATAGGAGAATGAAAAAAAATCTATAAGTACTACCTACTTTCTCATGCAAGAAACTATTATATACTTAATTTGAACCCTTAGAGAGGGTTATTTAGGATCTCTCCAACTAAGCTACACAATGGGAATAACCCTAGGATGTGGGTAACCTTTGTTGGGATTGGACCTCTAGAGAAGGACAACTTCCTTTTGATGCTCACTTAAACTAACACTAAATTAATGCTTCATAGGGAAAATGGTTAGAAATATGGTTAAGGGATCCTAAGAAAGATAAAAGGGTGATACACTAAAGTTAAATAGACACTCATATAAGCTTGAACATGTACTAGATCAGCAAAAGACAACTATGGATTACTAAATCTCACAGTCTCACTAGTTGCATAAATATTTCATAGAAGAGGTTCCAATTAGAAAACTAGTCTAAACCTGCAAGTTAGTTTGAAAACACATTTAAAAAGGTAAGTAGAAGGATAACAAACTAACAATAATTTCCTTCATAAATATACCATGTATAAGCATACTAATCACTAATTAAAAATAAGGGATATGCAAAGAGTTGATCTTATTATTTCAAATGATAGTTCTTACAATATTTTTACAAGGTTTAACCATATCAAACAAACACACTTTTTCAATAGTTTCAACAAGTATCCTTGTCCCAGATAATCAATTTTAAATTCTAATTGTTGAAAACCCCTTCAGTGGGAATGAGACTAGGATATATAAGAGAAGAGAGAGAGATAAAAAAATAAAGGATGTAGGAGAATGCCATCAGAAAAAGAAAACTTTATCCTCAGTCATTAAATGAACCTGAGCTGCCACCTTTTATTTGTTAGCCAATGAAAACCTTGCCACCTTTTTTATTAATCAGGACACTACCTATGGATTATTGAGTGAGAAAGTCTCCAAATTTTCTAAGGACATAATGAATGCTCCTAGCTATAGTTCCAAACAATAGACATTTTATTTTATCCTTCACACCATCTCTCACTTGAAGAAAAAACTTCATGCTGATGGATTTAACTAGATCATGGCTTTGTGACTTTTAGGTGGATACTTGTCAAAACTATAGCCATGTTGAAGGATAAAGACCTTTGCATTGATCATATCTCTACTTTATCTTCATGTTTGGATCATGAGTCCATATATAGGTGGAAAACTAATCTAAGTTTATTATTTTTCCTATAGTTTCCATATCAATACAAACATATAAACTATATAACACTTTACTATATTATAATAGGTCCAAGGAGACCCATCCTATCTCTATAGGAACCAAAATCCCATATATGTATACATAGATTCTTCTTAAAATGGTGAACACTATTGCAAAAAAAACCCTATTCTAGCAAAAATATGAACTAGACATCCATATTTAGCCTTAATGATGATCAATATATATATCCCTTAGCTTGATTGTCTCATTGTGTCTCTTTAATGGTATTTATATGAGATTTAATGGTGATAGGATGACCATATAAAACATTTTTTTCCATGATTAAAAATTTCTTTTCAACCTCCATCAAAAATCTATACTCACCTTTGTTCTAATTGGTTATTGATATCTGACTTGGATTGTTGATGTATTGACCTTTGCTCACTCCATTGAGCTTGATCTGTATGAATGCCTATGATTAATTAATCCTTTACTAGTTAAATGTGTTTTTGACACTTGTAAATCACACATTTAATTTTGAGATTCAATTACCCCTTTGACCTACACTCACTATTAGATCTGAATGTATGATCAAACATGTGTCTTTATATCTACTAGGGACCCAATGTTTGAACTCTAGTGACTACTTTACAAGTTTGAATTTGGCATCCTATAGACTATATTTAACATCTCACAGAATGTATTTGACATCCCAAAAACTATCAATTTTAATCTCTAAGGGATTTTGCCTCAATATTTATTTTAATGTTAGCGTGAAAATCTTATGTTGTAGGTCCAGATTTGAAGGCCTATAACTTGAAGTGCAAAAGTCATGGAGGCACTAAGTTTTTAGGATATGTTCTTGATAATGAAAGGGATGAACCCATTTGATCCAGTGGTATCAGGAGCTTTCTAAGTGTGTATTTAAAAATGATCAAGTTGACTAGTCCATTCATTATTACATGACATCTTGATGATTGCCTAGTTCATGTGTCTAAGTATGGGAAACTTAGCAAAATATAATTGAGGAACCAACTTTAAACATGCATAACTCCTACCATGCTTTGGTAGATGATTTGAAACTTAATGCATAACAATTAAGGGCCAAACTAAATAAACCCTTATGATATTTTTCTCTTGAAATTACCACACATGTAATATATGGCCTTATCAATATGCTCACTCAAATTTATTGAACTCCTTATAAGTTGGCTAAGTATGGAAATTTAGCAAATTTTGACTAGGAGGCTAAATTTAGATCTTCATATATTTTGATGCACTTTAGTGGATGATCTAAAAATTGGTGCATATATTATTAGGACTAGAATTTATAGACCCATATAACCCATTCTTCTTGACTCCTCCACATGTGGTAATGGTGATGTCATCAAAATGCCTATTTAAAAATCTATCACTAGACCCAAAATGTCTAGATGAATGTAATGAAGGACCAAATGGATCTTATGCAATTATAAGTCATTCCAAGAACTCTTGGAATCCCATGGGGACTATATTAATTTATTCCTATCCTTATAATCATCCATTAGCAACCTGGTCTATCTGGGCACCATCTTGGTATATGGGCCAACAATGGTCAACATCTTTGGTGATTTATAGAGAAGCATGTCTGCTATGCTTTGAGAACCTAGACCATTTTCCTTATCTAGACCATTGGGAATGGATTCATTATCCTCTATAATTGAGATGAACATTTCTTAAAGTAATAAGGACTAGAAGAAATAAAACAAAGCAAAATGCCTAAGGTACTTTAGAAAAGGAAATAATAGAAAAAAAATAAATATGCATAATGCACTTAGAGGAAAACATAAAAAACTACTCTAATATGTATAATATTTTACAATGGATGCAATGCTTATTCAATAATATGGATTTAAATGAATTCCATTGACTAGGATGGGTAATACCTCTCCATCTAGTTGGGCAAGCTAAAAATCATTATTTTCCTTGCATCTATGGATCAAATAAGGACCACTCTATATATTATCAAACTTGGTAAGGTTGCCTGGTTTGGCCTTATTTGAGTTCCATTCGAGGATTAGGTCCCCTTCCTTTAAGATCTTTAATGTAGTCCTTTTTTTAAAGGATTTTTTGACTTGATCTTGATGTGATTCTATTGTTTTCATATCAAGGTCCTTGTTTTCTTCCAAATCCATGAGTTTTATCATCCTCACATATATGGGCTCATCCTCCATCAACTCAACCTGATGAGATAATTCCAATGCAATCATCTCAAGGGAGATAGGCAATTTGGCTTCCCTTCCATACACAATAACATATGGATAATTTCCAATGGAATTTTTAGGAGTCACCCTATCAACCCACAAGGATATCTTTAGCTTGGTGTGTCATGTCCTCTAATTCTCTTCGATGGTCCTCCTGATGATCCTTATCAAATTCTTGTTTGTGGACTCTTCCATCATATTTCCTTAATGATAGTAATTAGAAGAGGTGTTAAATTCAATGCCCAATTTGAGATCCAACTCAATTGTCTTCATACTAAGTAATACTAATCCATTATCAAAAATAATGGTGGTTAGGACACCAAAACTAGTTACAAGGTTATCATATAAATCCAAGACTATACCTTCACTAGCCTCCTTCAAATTAATGAATTTCACCCACCTGGTGAAGTAGTTATTTGTAGTGATCACCCATCTATTCCCTATACTTGATGGTGGATTGATCATCCTTATGAAGTCTAACCCCCATTATATGAAAGGGTTGTTCCACCTAAATAGGATTAAGTGGAAGAGATATTAGTTTTTACTTTCTTGCAAAGAGGGCACACTTTTGGCATTTTATAATCCATGCATGAGCATCCTTGAAAATATTGGGCTAGTAATAACCATCCCTCATTACCTTCACTTCGCTGGTTCTAAGTGTAAAATGACCTTTTCTAGGTCCATCATAGAACTATTCCAAGAGTTTGGTCACCCAATCATCATCTATGCATCTAAAGATTTCCCTATTGATGTCCTTTATAAAAATAACATCATCAACTAATGAATAAGGTATATATTGAAGCCTAAATTACCTTATTTTGGCTCTATCCAAATTTTTGGGGACATTCTCTTATTTCCAATAAGTGAGCCATATCTTAAAGCCAAATATTTTGAATTAGATGTGCACCTACCTATGAGTTATCTTGGGTTACCAAAATAGATCCCTTATCTTCCTAAAATTCATTTAATATGTGATTACACAAGCCCTTTCCCTTGACTAGCTTGGTGACCTTGATCTCTACATCATTTTCAATTACTTTTGTGATCTAGCTTGCTCTCTTCTCATTCAAATCATTGTTAAGGAGGAAGTCTATAACTCCAAGATGAGACACCATAATATGGATCCTATTGTTAGATAGCATGGGCCTAAACTTATTAAGACTCCTCAAGGCATAAAAAATTATTTTCCAATAAAGGTGTACCTTATTTCATATCCTTCTAGCCCTTGAATAAAAAAGGCAACTAGATATTTTATTCCTTCACCATTCTTCTACATCAACATAGTTGATATGTTGTCAACATTGGTAAAGGTGTACAATATGAATTCCTTAGATAAATCAGGGTCTAAGAGTGAGGGTACTTGGGAAATGGCTTGATTGATGGATTCAAAAGTTACCTTTCCTTCATCTAACCAAATAAACACTTGTCTCTTCTTCAACACGGTGGTGATAGGCTTGACCAAGTTTATAAAACTAGGTATGAACCTTCTCAAAAATTTAATCTTCCTAAGGAAGCTCTGGATCCCCTTCCTATGTTTTTTCAAGTATAAGGCTAAGATAACACTTAGTATATTAGGTTCAATGGATAATCCCTCTTTTAAAAAAATATGACCTAGTAGTTTACCTTCGTGTATGGAGAACACACATTTTTGGGGATTTAAAGAGATCCCATCCTATTTACATCTCTAGAATATGAGCCTCAATTAGTCCATGTGCTCACTATAATTCTTGGATAAGACTATGATGTCATCCAATTAGACCATCACCATTTGATTTAGCAGTCCTTGAAATGCCATGTCCATCACTCTTTAAAAGGTTACCACAGTATTGCACAATCCAGAAGGCATCTTCTAATAAGAAAATGTCCCCCACTTGGTGGTGAACATACTCTTGTACTAGCCCTCTTATCTCACTAGCACTTGGGTATAACATGAATATCCATCTTAGAGAGAGAAGTATTCTGAACCAACAACTACTTGCAGGAGTTGCTTTATGGATGGTAGAGGGTAATGATCCTTCAAAGAGACCCTATTAAGATTCTTAAAGTCTATTCATAGTCTAATCTCCCCACTTTTTATTTTTGATAGGTACTAGATGATATACCCATGAGGAGTGATTGGTTAGGAAGATGATCCTAGACTCAATAAGCTTGGCCAATTCCTTTCTCATGAGATATTTAATCTTTGGATTTATGGGCTTCTATTTTTGCCTGATAGGCTTAGCATTAATCTCTTGCTCTATTGTGTGTTGGGATAAATTAGGATTAAATCCCCTTAGGTCAGTATTTACCAAGAAAATATGTATGAAATTTATTTATAGATCTCTATGAAAGCATGCCTTTCAACTTTAGTGCTTACCTTTCCAAGCTTGAGGAGCTTGTCTTCAAAGATAATAACTCTCTCATAGTTTTCTTCATTAGTTGACATCACTATTTTTGAATTCCTCATATGGTCCCCCTCATGAAAGGGGTCTTCTAGGGTGAATAACCATTTAGGAATCTTATTAGACCTTAATTGAACAATCTACTCCCCATAGTAATGTTGTAAATTCTCTTGGTTGAGAAAGCAGAACTCTGTTTCTTGCTATAAGAAACACGTAATATATTTATCATTTTAAAATACCTATCAATGAGCTTCATTATTTGGAATTGATGGTATTATTACCACTTTGACATGTGTTTTAACCTTGGTCCTTTTCAATTCATTGGGGATGTCAAAATGAGACCCTATAGTTTCTAACATATTAGCATGTTGATTTTGGCCCCTTGGGATTAATTGAATGTTGAAGACCTCAAAGTCCTCAATTGGGTCCCACACTCTAGTTTTTAGGACTTCATTAAGGGGTTATTAGTGGAATTATAACCTCTAAATTAGTGTACAACCAACTCACTATCCCCATATACTTACAACTACTTGATCCTTCTCTTATTGTCTCATTGAAGGCCATGGATGAGACCCTCATATTCTATTGCATTACAGGAGCAACTGAATTCGAATCTATATGAAGAGAAGTACTTATCATTTTAAGGGGATATAAACATGACACTTACACCCACCCCATGCTTTCTCTTTGAACCATCAACTAACTTCCATAGACCACGAGGATCTTTTTGAAGTCTCATGAGGGATAACATGGGCTAGTTTTCTTCATGTAAATAGTAGACACCCAAGTCCCTTTCTTCAACACCTTTTAAGGGCTCCAATAACTAGCTATCATTCCATATCTCATCTAAGAACATGTCTAGTACCTCTTCTAAATGAGTGTTTATCTCCCACCCCATTACAAATTCATACTCATCAATGATGATGGTGTAATTGATACTGACATTATCTAGTCCATAGGAATCTATATGGAATTTTGTAATGGGTTCAACTTTGATTGACACTTTGGTCCCATACCTTGTCTTGAATGCCATATAAGACCAATCTACTACAAAATATCCCCTATCTTTGTTGTGAACTCTTTAGATAAATATAGTGAAAATCAAGGAGGCACATCCAAGATTAATACTTCTTAAGCCACTAAGACACTAGGACAAGCTTATAGGGTCATATGGAGGTCCCTAATTATTCCATATGGCTTGAGAGAAGAACCATCAAGTGCAGCACTCCTTTGGACTTTGGTTCATATTTCAAACTAAGTTGATTAGCTATGGATTTTGGAATTATCAAGATACTAGACCCACTATCCACTAGGAAGTTATGCACTAGAGAGTTGCTAATGATCACTAAAATATAGAAGGGATGAATATTGACTAATTTACATAATTTCCCTTCATTTGTCCCTTTGGCTTCATTTATGAGAACTTCATTCACCTTACATGGTGGCTTGTTTGTAACATTTATCTTTGATAGTCCTTTTTGAAGGATGTTTACTTAGTCAAGCATGGAGAACATATTCCACATGGGCACACTGACTTTTGACTTTTTCATTTGTTCAAAAATGTTGATGGGTGAACCACCAACCTTTGCTTGTGCTTTGGGAGCCACCACTATTGTTTGTTGAACTTGTGAGCCTTGGGGCATAAAACTTTTCCCTTGGCTCTAATTTTTGGAAGGTACTAGAACCTTTAGAGTCACAATAGTTTCACATAGATTTATGAGTGAAGGACTAATAGTGGGAATCTCTTTGACTAATTCTTGGTTACCATCTATGTTCCTTATTTTAAATCTTGTGTTTGTTACTACTAGAATATACACCTGGCTATAACTATCATGATGGATGGATGTGTAGCACTCTTTTTATTCATAGTTCATCATTATAACATCTGGTTGATTTGGTCTTTGATTAGACCCTTGACCTTGTAGAGGCTCCCTTGTCTTAGTCATCATAGGTACCTCTATATTTTGGGCTATGAGAGCTTGGTTGTATCCAAAATCAGTAGCTTGCTACCATTGATCATTGAAGGCTTGGTTAAGGTCAATATTTGGGTTAATATGTTGACCAAAGGACTAATTCCAAGGCATGGTACCCTCTACTTTTTGAGCCACTTTATTTTAAATTGGGACCATGGAGTTGGAGGTACTAATATTATTAGGATTGTAGTTATTCTACCTATTGTATCCATGCTTCCCATGTCCTTGGTTTTGACCTTGGCTTTGGCTTTGGTAGTTCACCTTATATGGTGGCCTATTTTCTTGAAAGGCTTATTGTTAAGCTTGATATGAATTTTGATAAGGATTATTCAAATCCTATTACCTTTTTACATTTACTATCTCATTCCCCAAGGACTAAAACATGATTTTGAGCTCTTGAAATTTATTTTGCTTTAGTAAATCACTAAATCCACTAGTGGGAGCTTTCTCTTATTTTGGTGCAAGGATTAAAACAATTGTTGGTGTAGAAGGAATGACATCTACTAGAGGGATAGTAATAGGAGGTGGTTTGATTTTAATAAATAAGGGCATTGGTGATTTGGGTTTAATTTTTCTAGCTTAAATCCACCTCATATGCATATAGAAGTATATTTCCTCCCATAGATTGTATAATCACTTCTATATTACTATTTAAGCATTTAAATAATATAAGATGGCAAAGTTAGGGGTTGGTCTAACTGAGACTGGGATTTTATCCCATCTTTTTTGTAACCTTGTGTTTAAGTCTTGTATGACTTCATGAGGAGTATTTGAAATGGTATTTAGTTACTCTATAAGTGATAAATAATCACGTTTATCCTCAAATATTTTACACAAGGCTTCCCCTAATTTGTCCCATGTTTGAATAGAACTGGTAATAAGGCCTCTATACCAATCTAGGGCTTTTACTTTAAAATAAGTAGCTAATAACCTAATATATATATTTTCTATAGTGACATTATGGATATTTAAAAAACTATCTATATACATAAGGTGCTCATAAGGTGTTGTAGCTTGGTCACCAGTGTAATAAAGAACATTTTTAAGGGCTATAACTAGGATAGGATCATATTGGACAAGGTCTGAAAGAATTTGGCCATTAAAATCCATAAAAAAATTTAGTGGATACCATGTCTATTCAAGGGGGTAATAAATATCTTATTTCATGGGTAGGCCTTGAAAATGACCTAGGAACAAAGGTTCCCTAATATGGATGTGTATTGACAAACCTTAATCTTTTTATTGAATTTAAAGGTAATTTAACAAATTCAAATGGAATACCTATTGATTTTAACCTTTTTATCACCTTTGGAATGAGATGAATCTACTATTCTATACCAGAGTGTTCATTCTTCATTTTGGAGTTGCTAAATGTTGTTATTTGGGAGCTTAACTACTATAAATTTTATCAAACTAACACCAAATTTGATCAATATTCCTTTTTGGAGTGTGGTCCCACTAGGCATGAAAAAAACTATTATAGAATTAATTTTCATCCTTGGAGAGGGTTTTTTAGAATCTCTCTAATAAAGATACATAATGGGAATAACCCTAGGCTATGGGTAAGCTATGTTGGGGTTGGACCTCCAAAGAAGGCTAGCTTCCTATTAATGCTCACCTAAACTAACGCCAAACTAATGATTCATAGGAAAAAGGGTTATAAATATGGTTAAGGGATCCTAATAAAACTAAAAGTATGATACACCAAAGTTAAATGGATACTCACATAAGCTTGAACATGCACTGATTTAGCAAAAGATAACTATGGCTTATTCAATCTCACAATCTCACTAGTTACATAAATATTTCATAGAAGAGGTTCTAAGAAGAACACTATTCTAAACCTACAAGTTAGTTTAAAACCACATTTAAAGAGGAAAGTAGAAGGACAACAAATTAGGAAGAATCTCCTTCATAAATTTACCATACACAAGCAAACTAAGCACTGATTAAAGATAAGCTATAGACAAAGAGTTGATCTTATTACTTCAAAATATAGTTTTACAATATGTTGACAGTGTTTAACCATATAAAATGAACACACTTTTATAAGAGTCTCAATGATTATCCTTATCCCAAATAATAAATCCTAAATTTTAAGAGATGAGAACCCCTTCAATGGGAATGAGACTAGGATATATAGGAGAAGAGAGAGAGGAGAGAAAGGATGTCAGAACATGCCTTCAACAAAAGAACACTTTGTCTTGGGTCATAAAATGAATCTGATCCTCAACCTTTTATTCCTTATCTAATGAAAACCTTGCCACCTTTTTGATCAATTAGGACACTACCTATGGCTTATTGAATGAGAAAGTCTCTGAAGGTTCTGAGGATGCATTGAATGATCGTAGCTATAGTTACCAACACTAGACCTTTTTTTTATCCTTCACAACATCTCTCATTTGAAGACAAAACCTCATGATCATGGATATGACCAAATCAAGGCTTTATTCCTTTTAGGTAGCTACTTATAAAGACTATATCCATCTTGAAGGATGAAAACCCTTTGCATTAATCATATCTTTGATTTATCTTCATGTTTAGAGCATAAGTACATCTATAGGTGGAAAACCAATCTAAGGTTATTGGTTTTCCTATATTTTCCATATCAATACATACCTATAGACTATATAACACTTTTATATATTATAATATGTCCAAATAGACCCATCCTATCTCTACAAGAGCCAAAATCCATATATTCATACATGGATCCTTCTTAAAATGGTGAACACTATTGTAAAAACAACCCTTGTCATGATCCTACTGCCCACTAAGGGCACACTTGATTACCTTTATATTAAAAACTAAACATAGAATTTAACCAGAATGAATAAGTAACTAGAAATATGAAACAACACAGGATATGAGAGACAATACCCAATTGTATTAATACTCATTCAAAAGAAAATACAATAAAGAAGATGCCACACTTCTTCTTCCCACACCTCTAGAGCTCCCACACTTCTAGGTTTCACCAGTAATTCTCCTTCAACAGTTCACTCTCTCAATCATAGTCAAAACAATCAACTCAAACACAGAGTTGTTGTTCACCTCCACCAGTCAGTAACAATGCTGCCAGTACACCAAGTACACAACCATACTCCAAGTAGATCTTCCCTTCTCTTTCTGCCACCTACAAGTCAATAGACCTTACTTACCATGTAGATATCTCTACAACTTGAAGAACCCTTGTCCTTGCCTCACCAAGTCCTTATGATTCTTCAACCAGTACCCCAATGGATCACCTAGTAGAACTTGCACAACCTGCAACTCTCCCTGATCATACACACTCAGCACCCCTTTGGAACTAGGAGGAGCTACTCTTGCTCTCTCTTCAAGCACAATGGCTTTTTAGCACACTTTTACAATACAGCCCATGACTCTATTATATAGATCTCATGCATACAATAATTAGACTTTCTTAATTACAATAATTAGACTCGTAACTCAAGACCAAAAATAGTCTTTACATGCAAACTGCCTGTCCAAAAATAGACCAGTCCAGAACCCGCATGCAAACTGAATGCACACACAGGTTGCCAACGTTTGCTCCTCCCTAACTGATGTCAACTGACTCATAACTGATGTTGATTGCTTTTGCATTGTAATATGACCGACGTCAGTTGATCATATTGACATCGATTGCCTTGCAACTTGTTCTACAACTCAGCAACCTCCTAGCAACCTCCTTCCCTATTTGCATCAGTGAAGCTTTTAGCTCCACAACCTAACAATATCCCACTTAGAGATAAATAGCTGCATTGTACCTGTACCTATACTTTTGTCTAATTCATTTCCTAGCTTGTATTCCTCTTCAAGCTCAATCCTAAAGACTAACCACCACACAACCTATGATGCATTTCCTATCATCTAAGTAACCTGCCACATCCAAACCTACATATCCATGTAGTGAAGTCCTTGACCCTACATAGCATGAATCCCTACTACTGATCCATCTCAGATACCTGAGAATCCACTGAACTTCCCTCCAGTGCTCCTTTCACAAATTGGCTACAAACTCTCTAACAACTCCCACTGCTTGGGAAAACTCAGGTCTACACTCGACATCATGTGATTTCGAACACTGTTCTAAGCTTAGCTTAAACTATCCAGCCCTTGGTGTGCTTACTGGTTCTACAACCTGTGTATTGAACCCCACCAACACCTTCTTCACATTAGCTCCCACTAGAGACAAAATCAACCTATGATCTTCCATGTCTCTTATGCCAAAGAATTTTGCTGCTCCCAAATTCTTCATGACGTACCTCTAAACTAACTTTACCTTTAGATAAGAAACTCCCTACATGTGTGACCCTGCAACAAGCAACCACACCACATATAGTAACAAGATAATGTTGTGACCATTATCCAACCTGGTAAAGAAAACACAATGGTTACATTAACCTTGACCAAAGCCATGCTTTGTCACACACCTATCAAACCTGTACCTCTATCCTGCAGCTTCCTCAAGACCATATACCCTAGCCTTCCATCTCATGTATCCATCCACTCTCTTCTTTAACTTGGGAATCCATTCATCTATCAGTGTTTTTATCCTAGTTGGCAACTCTACCAAATCTCCCACTTGGTTCTCTTCTAAAGAATTCATGCCATGCTCCCACTATTTCCTGGATTCTACCTATATTACCTCTTCACGTCTTCCTGGTTCTTGACCATTATTAAGTAACAAGTAAGAAGGTGAACAATGAATATGAGGTCCACTTACCCTTTCAGTCCTCCATATGGGAGTTTGAGACTCCTTGATAGCTTGCTGTCTACCTAACATCTATTCTAGTGACTGATCTCAACCATCTCCTAATCTACACCTGATCGACGTCGATTCCCTGCGACTGACCCATACTACCAATGTCGGTTCCCTCTGACTGACGTCGATTTCCACCTACCCAACACCATCGACTCTACTTATCTACACATGACCGACATTGATACCTATCTATTTGACATCATTTTTCCATGATCAACATTGGTAACTATGTTTTCTTATGAGTGATGACTTTTTACCCGTGAGCTCACCTTGGATCAAAACCCTGTCCAAATTAACACAACCTTACTCAGAATAATCTAGTCCCCTCAGCTGATCTGTATCTATCATCTCCTCCATGAACACCAAGGCTTTCTAGTTCTTAAGTTTATCAAAAACATCTATCTTCCACTTAAGAACATGCATTCCCTTCTTACCTATGTGACCAAGCCTACAAACCCACATCTCTACAATAGAAGGTGAATCAGTAATATAAGTAGATAGATAAAGGATACCAACTTTCTTACCACGGTCTAATTCAAGTGCATCCACTGTGAGATTTACTATGCATCTCTCATCACCCAACTTTCTTGAAGAAATTAGAATCATCTCCAAGACTAGGACCTGCATGACCTCCTTTAACACCTGTGTGCTACCTATCTACAATTTTAGCTTCACTTCCCCTTTGCCAATAATCTAACAAGGCTCACCAGCCCCTAAATAAATTTCTCCAAAGTCTCCCTGGACATACTCATGAAAAGATGCTCTATTTCAGGCTACATGGAAAGAGGCAATAGAATCTATAATCCAAGATTCTACTTTATCCAGAGTAACCTGTGTAACAACACCTACAACATCTGCTTCTACACGTTGATCTTCTACCAACCAATAGTCTTTCTTTACCTGCTCTTTCTTTCCATCAATTAGACCATTCATTCTATTTAGTTTCTCCATTCGTAGCTTACTTTCTTTTGCCATTGCTATACTCCCACTCAATCTGAAACCCCTGTGAGTAACTTGTAATCAACAAACACTAACTAGATCTAAACCACCTTTTAATCAACCCAACCAAAAGCTCTAATAACAACTGTCAGGATCCTACTGCCCACTAAGGGAACACTTGATTACCTTTGTATTAGCAACTAAACATAGAATTTAACTAGAATGAATAAGTAACTAGAAATATGAAACAGCACAGGATATGAGAGACAATACCCAATTGTATTAATACTCATTCAGAAGAAAATACAATAAAGAAGATGCCACACTTCTTCCCACACCTCTAGAGCTCCCACACTTCTAGGGTTCACCAGTAATTCTCCTTCAACAGTTCACTCTCTCAATCACAATCACAACAATCAACTCAAACATATATTTGTTTTTCACCTCCACCAATCAGTAATAATGCTGCCAGTACACCAAGTACACAACCATACTCTAAGTAGATCTTCCCTTCTCTTGCTGCCACCTGCAAGTCAACAGACCTTACTTACCATGTAGATATCTCTACAACTTTAAGAACCCTTGTCCTTGCCTCACCAAGTCCTTATGATTATTTAACCAGTACCCCAGTGGATCACCTAGTAAAACTTGTACAACTTTCAACTCTCCCTGATCATACACACTCAACACCCCTTTGGAACTAGGAGGAGCTACTCTTGCTCTCTCTTCAAGCACAATGGCTTTATAACACACTTTTACAATACATCCCATGAGTCTATTATATAGATCTCATGCATACAATAATTATACTTTCTTAATTACAATAATTAGACTCACAACTCAAGACCAAAAATAGTCTTTACATGTAAACTGCCTGTCCAAAAATAGACCAGTCTGAAACCCACATGAAAACTACATGCACACATAGGTTACTGACATCAGCTCCTTTTTGACTGATGTTGGCTGACTCATAACCGATGTCAGTTGCTTTTGCACTATAATATGACTAATGTTGGTTGATCAGACTGACATTGATTGCCCTACAACTTGTTCTGCAACTTAGCAACCTCCCAGCAACCTCCTTCCCTATTTGCATCAGTGAAGCTTTTAGCTCCACAACCTAACAACCCTACCTAAGCAAAAATATGAATTAGAGGTTCATATTTAACCTTAATGGTGATCCATATGTCCCTTAGCTTGACTACATCATCATGTCTCTTTAATGGCATTTATCTAAGCATTAATGGTGATAGGATGACCCTATAAAACCTTTTTTTTCATGGTCTAAAATGGCTTATCAACCTCTATCAAAAATCCTAGGCTTGTCTTTGTTTTAATTAGATGTTGATGTATATCTTGGTTTATTAACATATTGACCTTTTCTCACTCTATTGATCTTAATCTATGCGAATGCCCATGATTCATTCATCATCTACCAGTTGAATGCACTATTGACACTTATCAAGAATGAATTTAATTTTGAGATTCACTGACCCCTTTGACATTTGCTCACTATTATATTTGAATGTATGATCGAATGCATGATATTAGATTTATCTGGGACCCATTGTTTGAACTCTAACGACTATTTTAAAAGTTTGAATTTGACATCCCATAGACCACATTTTATGTCTTGAAAAATGTATTTGATATCCCATAGATCATCAATTTTAATCTCTAATGGATTTTTTCCTGAGCTTTATTTTGATGTTTGTGTAAATGTCCTATGTTGTAGGTCTAACTTTGAAGGCTTATAACTTGAATCACAAAAGTCATGAATGCACTAAATTTTTAGGAGATGTTCTTGAGATTGAAAGGGATGAACCAATTTGATCCATTAGTCTTGGGATATTTCTAAGTCTATCCTAATAATGGTCAAGTTGACTACTCCATTTATTCCTGCATGATGTCCTGATGATGGTCTAGTTTATTTGGCTATGGGAAAATTAGTGAAATCTGATTGAGGATCCAATTTTGAACATGCATAACTCTTACCACACTTTGGTGGATGATTTAAAATTTAGTGCATAGCAACTAAGGACCAAATTAAACAAACCCTTATGATCATTTTATCTTAAAACTTCCACACATATGAGATATGGCCTTGTTAATATGTTCACTTAACTTTGTTGAGTTCCTTGAAAATTGGCTATGGAAACCTACTAAATTCTGACTAAAAGGCCAACTTTGGATCTTTATATATTTTGATGCACTTCAATGGATGAATTGAAAATTGGTGCATATGTTCTTGGGACTAAAATGAACAAACCCATATGACCCTTTCTCCTTTACTTGTCCACACATCACAATGTTGATGTCATAAAAATGCCTACTCAAAATTTCTATCACTAGACCCAAAATGTCTAAATGAATGCAATAAAGGACTAGATTAATGTTATGTACTTATAAGTCATTCCAAGCACTCTTTTCATCCCATGGGGTCTTTGGAAATCTAGTTCTATCCTTCTTCTCATCCATTAGCAATGCAATTTATCTGGCCACTAGCTTGGTATGTGGGCCAAAAATGGCCAATATTACCTAATCTTCATAGTAGATCGACAAATCTGTAAGAGGTCCTGGGGAATTGGGAACATGTTGTAGGAAGGTATTTCCATTTTAATATTATTATTCATATAACCTTCATGATTTGATCTTAGTATCTCACCTATTTTCCTATACAACTTTTTGATTATTGTGAGTAGGTATCATGTGTATTTTGATTTTCACTAGACTCTTAGTGTGTCTCTTTTGTACCTAATATGATTCATATTTCCTATGGTCTTCTCATAAGACACCTATGTCATGATTTTTACATTCCCTCTTTCATTATAATAATCCTAATATTTCCCCTTGAGAAATATATTTTTGTTAACTAGTTATTCCCTATAGGGTTTTACTTTATGAGTTACATTGTAAGACCATGGATATGACTAGGCTTTCCTCACAAATTACCATAATAAAATAGCTCCTTATTAATATCTTTAAATAAATTCATCTCATTGATGTTACCATTATGAGTTGCAGTGTAATACCATGGATAGGAGAAGGACCTCCTCATAAATTACCATATTACAAACATCTTTTTAAAATCATTCTCACATTTGTTTCCACCTCATTGGTGTTCACTTTATGAGTTGTAGTGTAATACCATGGATAGAAACAATCCCTCCTCAAAAAATATTCAAAAACCTAGTTTATATTATAACCAAGTCATAATAAAACTACATGCTTCAAATTTGAGATAATTTATGTTAGATTATGATTAACACATCATTGACATACTTTCCATATTGATTTAGTATGTTTTATGCTTACTTCATTAGCACTTCACTTTTATCTTCCTATGTTATGATTACATGTACATTGACAACCATTTTATTAAATTTATTATACTTCCAAACTTGACTTAATATGATTATTTTGACTTAAACTTACATTTTGTTTTTCTCTTCATGCTTCCTAGCTTGATTTAGTATAATTTATTGACTTTATTATTATTTTGTACCATTAGTTTTCATGTGTGTCTTCCATTTTATTATAAATTTTCATACTTCCCAATGTGATATAATATGAATTTTATTTTATTTTAATTTGGTACAAAAATTTTTAGATGGTTTGAAAGCATTTTTTTACAATTTACTTTACCATTTTGGTTTTTTATATTTATTCATATTTTTCTTTTACACATTTCCCATCATGATATACTATGTATTACATTTGTGTTGATTAATTATACTTTTCCAAATCATTTTTTATTTTTATTTTAACCATGCATGTGTATCACATAATGATAGAAAAGAAAACATACATCACATATTTCCCATATCATATACAATAAAATCAAAATACATGTGTTAAAAATAAAATCTATCCATACATCCATCAACATAAAAATCCAAGTACAAATCATAGATCAATGAAATACTAATATCCATATATATAATGAGTTTGATACAATACACATATAATATAAAATAACTATAGCTCAAATTTTGTGCTCCATCTTACCTATCATGTGGCTTATCCATGTGATGAATCAACACATATGACTAACCCCTTTAAATGGTGTTTTGAAAAGAGGCAGTATAGGATCTTAAGCTAATAACTTGAAATCATATGTTGCCCACCTGGGCAAGTACCTATCTTCATTATATAGTAGTTTCCATGTGCACGAATCACTCTTGTGCTAATGCCTACTAGGTGTGAGCCTCTCCAACTCCCATCCCTATAGGTGGCTATAAACCATCAGCTCATGATTTTATCTATTTCATGGCCACCCCTAGTGGTCTAAACTAACTGACATGATCTCAAGTATATGGTACAAAAAGATTAACCAAAATGGTAGGGTCATAAGGTGATGATATCACCCCATACAAAATATCATTGTGCTAGTTATAATCAAGGCTCCCTATATGATCTCCTCCTCTACAATAGTATCTACAAAACTAGAAATCAAACATACATAAGATATCATGTATATATGTCAAATCATATATTTATCATAAATAATGAAGTAACTAGTGTTCTATATAAAAAAAATTAAAATAAATTAAAAGTTTCTTGCTAGTGCTAGTATCATTGACCAAAACATCACCATCTACTTTCCCACCGATCACCTCCTCTATTGGTTGTCTTTACAACAATGTAAAACCAAGAGCCACCACTTGTGCCCATCATTTCCACCTCCTCATTTTCCTCTCTATATATAAATTGTGTTCTAAAGCCATTGTAGGATCCCCCTATGTAATAGCCATTACTTGTGTATCTTAGCATTGATAGTGTCTCCATCTCTAATGATCTCATGGTGGCCATTGTCACATTTATTGTGGCCCCTATTATCATTTAACATCTCTTACATCCACATCCATAGAATCATATCCCATATGCCTTGCCACCTCTTAATGTTGTGCCTAACTAGGCCATGGTCACACTCACTAAGGACTAATCACTAGTATATAAATAGGTACTCATGTGCCTCCTCTCCCTCATATATCTAACATGCCATGCCTAATAATTAGGAACTACTATAGGGTTCTTTATATGTTTTATACCAAAATATATAGGTATACAAACCATTGGATGAGACTCCACCCTTGAAGTATAGTGACCCATGATTTACACATGCACAAACCTATAGTAACAATAGCCTAACTTAGCCATATAACAGTAATGTGAGTGTATGGATGTTATAAAATCTACCCTCTTGTGATAGTATACAATGCTAAAAATGGATAATGGATTGTGCTAGAGGGTTTTGACTCCACTTAACAACTTTAGGTAACCTATCATCAACTACATGAGGAAACCCAAATGGTTGATATATTAAGAATCTCTCATAGATCCATGTGCTTAGTAGAATGATGGAGATCATCATATTCTTCCCTCAAGTTAGAATCCCATACATATCATATATGAGATGGAACCAAATGATAAGAATAAGATCATATAAGGCACCCTAATTCAAGATAGATTGACATAAGGCTATCATGTATAGTGGTACCTTGTCATATGAATTATTACACAACACTCATGCCATCATAATATTTATTATGGCCTTTCATATATACATAATGACCATGAGATAAACATAAAATAAGTTAACATGTAGACTAGGATAGATCCTATTTGAGCATGTTGCCCACTAGGCTAAGGATCATCTCTCATCTTTTGACTCTAGTGTATCACATATCACAGATGTCCCATCAATAAAAAGTCCAATCAAGGCATGTAAATCCTCTAAGGAGATTACCACCTCTATAGTATCCTCCTTAACCTCCCATAATAAAGTGTTGTTAAATCATTCCCATGCTAAAAAAAACATGAAAATGACATCAACACTCAACAGGATCCATCTCATCTCTATGATGCCTCCAAAACCTAAGGTAACTATTTGATCTCTATCTACATCTAAAATATGCTCCAATAAATATTATAGTAAGATGCATCGACTAGGAAGTATAGGATATCAATACAATAACTTAACACTATAGGTTAACCACCTAGGCATGTACATATCCTTATTATATAGTAGTCACCATGTGCATGTATTGCTCTTATGTTAAGGCCTACCCAACCTAAGCCTCTCCAAATCACATCCTTGTAGCTGGATATAACCCATCATATCATTATTTTAGATATCACATGGCCTCCCCCTAGTCTAAACTAACTCACATAATCTAGGGTAGAAGGTACCATAAGATAACCAAAGTGGTAGGGTCATAAGGTGATATAATTACATCTAAAATATCATGGTGCTAGTCATAATTAGGGTTTCCCATCTAATATCCTCCTCTATAGTAATATCTAAAAAAATTAAAAATCAAACATACATTAGATCTCATGTATATATATAAAATAATCCATTTATCATAAATAGTGATATAACTAGTGTTTTATATCAAAAACTTAAAATAAATTAAAAAAATTCTCACTAGTGTTGTTATTATCGACGATGGTATCACCATCTACTCTCTCATTGAGCACCTCCTCTATTGGATACCTATGTAGAAATGTAAAACTAGGGGTCACCACCTATGCCCATCATGGAAAACTCTTTAGTGACCTCTATATATACCAATTTTGTCTTAGAGCCATTATAGGATACCACTATGTAATAACCATCACCTATGTATCCTCACATCGACAATATCTCCATATATAATGATCTAATGGTAGCCACCATCACATATATTATGGTCCATATTATGATCCCACTTATCCTACATACACATCCATGACATCATATCCCCTAGGCCTTACTACCTCCTAGTGTTATGCCTAACTAGCCCATAGTCTCTCTCATTGAGGACTAATCACTACTATCTAAATAGGTACCCCTATGCCTCCTTTCCCTCTTAGCTCTCTATCATGTCATGTACAATAAGTAAGAAATACTATAGGGGTTTTTGGATGTGTTAAACCCAATTATCTAGGTATACAAGCCACTAGATGAGTATCCACCCATGAGGTATAGTGGACCATAATTTTCACATACACAAACTTGTAGCAATAATAGCCCAACTTGGCCATATAGTAGCAATGTGAGTGTATGGATACTATAAAATCTACCCTCTTATGATAGTCTACAAAGATAGAACATGGAGCATGACCCATGTTACATGGTTGTGCCTCCACCTAATAACCTAATGTTACTTATCATTGACTGTATGGAACAACCTAGATGGCTGATACATCAAAATCCTCTCATAAATCCATGTGATTATCAAAATCATGGATATCATCATATTCTTCCCTCAGGTTAGCATCCCATAAATATCATGCACAATTTGGATCTAAATGATATAATTAAGATCATATAATGCACCTTGATCCAAGATAGACTAACACAAGGCTATTATGTATAGTGGTACCTTGTCATCTGAATTATGACATAATACTCATGTCATTATAATCCCTATCATGGCCTTCCATATATATATATATATATATATATATATATATATATATATATATATATATATATATATATATAATGGCTACAAGATAAACATAAAATAAGATAAGGCATAGACTAGGATAGATCCTATTTGATAATGTCACCCACTAAGCTAAGGATCATCTCTCATCCTCTAAATCTGATGTATCACATATCATGATGTCCCATTAATCAAAAGTCCAAGCAAGGCATGGACATCCTCAAAGGTGATTTCCACCTCTATTGTATCACCCTTCACCTCCCATTATAAAGTGTTGGTCAATCATTCTCATGCTCATAAGAACATGATAATAAGATCAACACTCAACAAGATTTGTCTCATCCCCATAATGCCTCCAAAACCTAAGGCAAACAATCAAGCTCTATCCACATCAAATAAATGATACAAGATAAACATAAAATAAGATAAGGCATAGACTAGGATAGATCCTATTTGATAATGTCACCCACTAAGCTAAGGATCATCTCTCATCCTCTAACTCTAGTGTATCACATATCATGATGTCCCATTAATCAAAAGTCCAAGCAAGACATGGACATCCTCAAAGGTGATTTCCACCTCTATTTTATCCCCCTCCACCTCCCATTATAAAGTGTTTTCAATCATTCCCATGCTCATAGGAACATGATAATGAGATCAAGACTTAGCAAGATTTGTCTCATCTCCGTAATGCCTCCAAAACCTAAGGAAACCAATCAAGCTCTATCCACATCAAATAAATTCTCTAATAAATATGGTATCTAGGATGCATCCACTAGGAACCAAAATGTTTGTCACCTTTTTAATACATTAAACATTATATAATTTATTAGATATCAATATCATAATACTAATAAATGTTATTAAATATTCTCAAACCACCTACTTCATCAGTTTGTTTGATATATTTTTTTATTTCACCCATTTTTCCTACACAATTAATCTATTTAATACTAAAATGAATCTATCATAGTATTTCCATACTTCATTATCCTTCTAATACATATTCAACCCATTTCTATAGATGGTATTGTCTTGTTTGATACTAAATTGGCCCTTTCCTAATTATATCATATTGTATCATCTTTCTACTATGTAATCAACCTAGTTTAGAAAACTATATCGACCACAAAGTGTGAACTACATTGATAGGAGGGTACTATGTCTACCATTTCTATATTTCCATATGGATTTTCCCACTACTATGCATTTAACCATCACTAGTGATACTACATCAGCCCACCACTATGTATTTAACCCCCTTGATTTTTTTCACCTCACAAACTAAGTCGATAGGGATGACTCTATTCTTAGTTTTTTTTTCATTTTTTGACCATTTACCATAAATTCCTTAAGAATTTATTAGTCTAATATTTTCATTTTCACTACCCCATTCTACCCCTAGTCTACTTAAAAATTTATTATGGTTAGTTTTGGTGTCTATATTTCATCTAACTTCCAATTTTATATGTTTAGCTTAATTTTAAGTAAAACTTATCAAAAAAATTGAAATAAATTCTTCCTTTACCTAAAATGAACCTATTATGTCCATTATGCATCCTCCATGTCTTACTTATCATCTCCTCACCATGGTCACTCTCTAGGCTCACACTAGGTCTCTCAAAGAAATATTTTCTCAAAATAGTAAAATACCAAATGAATTGGTTTTCACCATATTTATATTTAATATACCAAATTATTTAACTAAAAATTATTTACATAATAATTTTAGCATGGATTGACCCTTTATTTATATTATATTAACATGTTATGGGTATGGTTCAACCTCAACCAACCTAGATCGGGTGTTTCCTTTTTAAAAACCCTTAGGTACAACAATATGGATACTTGGTGAAAAAAGGTAAAGCTATAAAGTAACATATTATCAAAAATTATAGATTATTTCAATAACCATGATTTTACACTACCAACATAAAAAATAATCAGACATAAAGAGGTAATGGAGAATTATACAATTTATATGAAAGGGTTTGATGATTTATGTGTCCTAAATGAAGGTATTTCAAAAAATTAAAAAAGGTATTCCAAATTCAATAAGCACATTGAAAATATATCTACATAGTGATGGAGATTAGCTTCTCAATATAGATACAAATATTTAGCTACCATTAAGGTCCCCCATGTCTTTGGACATTCATTTTAGAAGATTTTAGTGGAATATTAATTGTTGGTGTGAATACCAATTTGATAATTTGAATCTCATTTAAGTTTTTAAGGAAGAACATCTTCACCTATTTTTTTTGGCATTGATTGATAAATTAATTATTGGGTCTTTCAATATATTCATCATCCATAAACTAGAACATTTTTCTAACATTCACACCTCTCTCAAGAATCTATGTTTTGGTGATTTCCATTACATGAAAAAAATAGGTGTCATACTTTGGGGTTCAGATAGTGATGGATTTAATTGGACTCATATTATAGGTATCAAGTTTTCTCAGGATCCCACTAATTTTTAGCTTCAATATTTCATCATCCATTCACAATAAAGTAAATTAGAGTAAGGTTTTGACATTAAAAAATATGCACCAATATTTAAAATGATTATTTCACACAAAATAGGAAGTCCATTAAAAAATTAAATAGATAACTTCTTTTGGGAGACAATTATCTCTAATTTCAACAATTTAGATACATGTGAAGTGCTAGGGGTATATACAAGAGCTAGATTGGTGTGTGCTTGTATCAAATTACAAACTAATTTATCTTACATTATATAAATTGAAGAAAAAATAAATTTTAATGTTTAATTTCATAATTATTTGATAAATTCAAAGCAATCAATATTATAACAACCACTTCAAATAGTATAGGTGCATAACATTTTTAATTTATTTTATAATCATGCTTCATTTTCCAAATATAACATCTTAACAATCTTTCATGTTTATGCTTTATTTTTCAAACCTAACATCTCATCAATCTTTTAGTGTATAGCACTAATGGCATTGAATTAAAGTGAGAAACAGTAATAATAGAAAATCAAATCAATGAGCATGACATATTGAAAATTGAAGAAGGTAAGATAAGATCATGCATATTTTTTCAATTATATAATTTTTTATTTATCAATTATTTTTAATATTGAAAAAATATTTCTTTGCCTATTTATGTCTCAATTAAAATATTTCACAACATAGTTCTATATCTTTGTGTCTCTAACATAACAACCCATGACACAACTCTGTAGGTTGTTGCCTTCATGAAAACAACACAAAGTAAAACTCTACAATAAGACACATTTTTAAAATACAAATATCTAATCAATTGATGATGAAATTTTTTATTTACTACATTATATAATACCTTGTAGGGAATAAATAACCAAAGGTTCAATGAAAGAGTGCACCCATACAAAATATAAAAAGACAAAAAAGGTGGAAACCCCTTTCAATAAATGTATAATTATACAATCTCATACAGTATAATATATTAATTATATTTATTTATTTAAACACATTACAATTAAATTTTTCTTCATGGACAAGACATACATCATATTAGGATTGAAGAAGATAATAAAATATAGACATACATCATCTTAGGATTTGGAAGTGTGGATTCATTTTATTATTATGTAGACTTGAATGTGGTTTTATTTACCCATTAAAATGTTGTTTATTAATTTACCTAGGTTAAAATAACACAATATGTGTTATATTATGTCTTCAATACAATAAATTTTGGTGCAAAGTATCCATGTGATCTTTACCAATATAAAAATAGTAAAGTGTATTGTGATAGAAACAATTATATTTATATTGATTTAAACAATTTTTAATTTGGTGTGTCTTATTGGAAGTCTATGAAAGGGTTTCAAACATAGATTTATATTCACTTAAAATTAGTGATAGTGAAATTTGGCTTATAATGAGTAAATCCTATTTTATTTGTTGTGATGGGTTGTATAAACATATAAATATGTATTGGTATGCATAAGAACAATTTATGCTTTCATTACTATAATAACATAGATGTTGTTTGATCAATGTTAAATTCTTATAAATGCCTATGAGAAATGAGTTATGGTCAAGTTATAAGGATTCAATATGAACATTTATATGCATGTATATGTTATAAAACTATCAATAGAAATGGTACATCCATGTATAATGAATATAGTTACATGTTCTTGAGCACGCGCGTGCGTGCACACATGCACGCGCGCGCGCGCACACACACACACACACACACACACACACACACACACACACACACACACACACACACACACACACACACACACACACACACACACACACACACACACACACACACACACACACACACACAAGATATAAGGAAATGCAAATAAAAAATTCATCAAATGAAATGCAAATCAAATGTGCATCAATGACTAACCTAGTAAGATGTAAAACTTTTTCTTAGAAAATTTTCATGCTATATTTCTTATAATATAATATTACTAATAAATGATTCCTTACTTTTTTAACAAATTGTAGACATTTGAAAGGAGGAGCTAAAACTTACTTCTAAAAATCTATTAATTTTGGGTTTGGATAACATATTATTTCTTATGCATAAAAAAAAAGATATGAAAATTAATGATACATGAAAAAAAAAAGACTATAAAATATAAAATATGTCATACTACATTTGATATCATTTCAAAGAAATTTTAAAGGTGGCACTGCAGTCTTTTTCTCATGTTGGCATTTAGTCAATGATAAAGGACAATAATTTGAGACTACTCATTCAAGCCATGGGTTACACAATTTCAAATTTCATGATTTTTTAAGGGAAAATATATTCTAAGACTTTTAATAGAAACATAAATAAATTAGATGAAGTTATTTTTAAAGGGACCTTTGGAGATGATTTTTCAATTACCAACATGGTGTTCATTTATTGTAATTCTCATAATTATGTTACAAATCAAAAATTGTAAATGAGTTATGTTACGTCAAGTAGATATACTAGAAATAGAAGTTAGAAAGATGAAAAGGATTAGAGAATCAAAATGATGTCTATCTCATATTCTTAGGAGAAAGCAAAAAATCCATGCCAGTAGTTGTGATCCATTATTTATAAGGATGTAACTTCACCATACTATGATTATCTCAAATGTATTTATTGATTATAAAATATAATTATAATAATAAACATTATCATAAATTTCATACAAATCAATTCTACATTATTTCAAATGTAGTTCAATTTATTTCAAATTAATCGATTCTAATTTATAATTACTTTGATCTCATTAAGTAGAATTTGATTTATAGTTGGATATACCTTGAAAGTATAGAATTAGGTCTAAGCTTCAAAGATAATCCCCTTACAAGTGGATACTCCATCAATTTATTTTGAAATTTCCCAAGTTGATCCATTAGTATATTGACACCTGCTCATGAATATCTTCCCAATGAACAACAATTCTCAAGATATTTTAAGTAGACGAAATAATTTATTATTATGTTTTCATCCATAATTTGGCTATTCAAATGGTGCCATGTGTCCTAGAAATGGAAGCTACTTCAAATTAGCAATGATCAGTTTGAAGGCCTAGAAGGGTACCACAAATTCAAAATAGTCCAATCTATTCAAAATTATTTATTCCCAAATGGTTTTAAATAATCTAATTTATTTGGAATATATAAATCATATTTATGGAGAAAATATTCTCTACTTCAATTTAGTCAGTATAAGTCCAAATTATTCAAAATAACCCAATTTAATTGAAATGATCTATGCCCAAATGGTTTGAAACAGTCTAATTTATTTGGAATATATATATATATATATATATATATATATATATATATATATATATATATATATATATATATATATATATATATATATATATATATTTTTAAAATGGAGAAAATATTATTAACTCTAATTTAGTGGGTATAAGTCTAAATTATCTAGAATATCCCAATTTATTCAAAATTATCTATGCATAAATGGTTTGAAACAAACTAATTTATTTGGAATATAGAAAAAATATTTTTGAAAAAAAAAAATTCTCCACTACACTTTAGTGGGTATAAGTCCAAATTATTTGAAATAGTTTAATTCATTAAAAATGATCTATGCCCAAATGGTTTGAAATAGTCCAATTTATTTATAATTTAATAATATTATTTTTGGAGAAAATTTTATCTACTCCACTTTAGTAGGTATAAATCCAAATTATTCAAAATAGTCCTTACTATGAATTTACAGTATTGCCTTTCGAGTTAGCAAATGCTCTGACAATATTTATGAATTTCATGAATAGTGTGTTTAGGGATTATATATATCACTTTGTGTTTAGGGATTATAACATCTAGAGTTAGTTTTGCAATGTTTGTAAAAGCACAAACTTTACGGTAAGTTATCTAAAGGCACTTTTTTTAAGAGGAAAGTGAAATATTTGGGACACATTATCTCCATAGAGGGAATTTAATTTGATTCTATGAAGATAAGAGTCATTAAATAATATATGAAACCCAAAAATGTGCTCAAGCTCTGACAATATTTTTAAAAGTGGAATTATACAAAAATTTTGATTTATATTTTTTGCTGCTAGGAAATATTCTAAGAAACAAAATGAGGGTTTTGATTTAATTTTATTATTTATCTTATCAATATAAATTCATCCTAGGAGAAGTTTGTAACTCTAAAAGAACAAAATAAAGATAAAATTTTATATCATTTTTCTCTACCAAGAGACCTAGATGTACAAGTGTTCCCAAGGAGAAATAAGTTAAATTGGATAATAAAAAGATAATTTCAAGTTTGTTTATACTTGCTAATAAGTCATACTATGCAGTACCACCTCAATAGAGGTCTATAAAATATAAAATACAAAAGGAAATGATTTTTCATTATTTTACATTTGTTAAGTGAAATTTGTAGTCACACAGAAATGGAAAGATAAAAAAATGGAAATGGAAAAGACTAGGTTTTTAATTTGTCTTTAGCTAAGAAAAGGCTATAAAAATTGCATTAAAAGGTTAAAAATTGTAAATCTTTGTCAAATTCTAATTCTTTTTTCATATTTCTTCTACCTAGATCATATGACCTATGAAGGGAGGTAAATTCAAGCAATTAAAAAATTTATTTTGGCTATTTCATGGTAAAAATCAATTTGTACAACTATCATATGAAAAATCATATGCCCAAATCAAAACAAGGTTTAAAAAAAATGAAATTTTATTTGGCCCACATTAAATCATATCACCAAGTGGATGGATAAAGATGACAAAAAGTGATAGAATTATTTTTTATTTCTTTAGAACAAGAGAAAAATTGTACATACTTGGGGAGGAGAAAGAAAAATAAAATAATATATAAGTGTTTTGATTTGAAAATTTTAAATTCTTCTTTGCTAAAAATTTATGCCATACAATAACATCTAAGAAGAGATAACAAAGAAATTGGAATATTTGTCAGGATCTTGCTCCCCAATAAGAGCACATATTATTACCTCTTGTATTAGCAACTAAACACAGAATTTAACCAGAATGGTAAGTAACTAGAAATATGAAACAACACAGGAATATGAGAGACAATACACAATTGTATTAATAATCACTCAGAAGAAAATACAATAAAGAAGATGCCACTTCTTCTTCCACCTCAAAGGCTTGCCACACCTCAAGACCTTCTTTCCTCTCTCTCTCGGTCCCAACACACAACTCAAATACATAATTTTTGTTCACCTCCACCAGTCAGAAATAGTGTTGCCAGTACACCAAGTACACAACCATACTCCAAGTAGATCTCTTGCTCTCTACTGCTACCTACAAATCACTAGACCTTACTCACCATTGTAGATCTCCAAAAGAAGCCATGCACACCTGCTGACCAAGATCATACAAACACGAAGAACCCTTCTGATTCTCCAAACCAGCACCCACACTTGGTACTGTGGCACTAGGAGGAACACACCATTGCTCTCCTCTCTCTAAAGGAGCTTATTTAGCTCTCTTACTCTCTATCACTAATTTACAATACAGCCCATGAGTCTATTATATAGATCTCATGCTTACAATAATTAGACTATCTTAATTATAATAATTAGATGCACAACTCAAGACTACAACTGGCCTTTAACATGCAAACTAACAGTCCAAAAATAGACTCTCCAGAATATACATGCAAACTACATGTTCACACACAGGCTGCCGACATCAGCTCCTCCCTGACCGATGTCAGCCGACTTGTAACTGACGTCAGTTGCTTCTTCACTGCTATCTGACCGACGTCAGTTGATCAGACCGACGTCGGTTTCTCTAAAACTCTCCACAACCTCTGTAACTTCTCCTTTTTGCATCTTAGTGAAGCTTTTAGCTCCAAAACCTAATAATCTCCCACTTGGAGATAAACAGCTACACCTATACCTGTACTTTTACATCGTCTAATTTATTCCCTAGCTTGTATCCCTCTTCAAGATCAATCCTGAAGACCAACCACCACACAACCTGTGATGCTACACCTGTCATCCAAGTAACCTGCCACATCCAAACCTACAACTCCATGTAGTGAAGACCTTGACCCTGCATAACATGAATCCCTACTGCTAGTCCCTCTCAGATACCTGAGAATCCACTGAACTTCCCTCTAATACTCTTTCCTCGAATTGGCTCCAAACTTTCTGACAACTCCCACTGCTTGGGAAAACTCAGGTCTACACTAGACCTCATGTGATTTCAAGCCACTGTTCTAAGCTCAGCTTGAACTATCTAGCCCTTGGTGTGCTTACCGATTCTGCATCCTACATCTTGAACCCCACCAACACCATCTTCACATCAGCTCCCACTGGAGATCAACCTGTGATCTTTCATGTCTCTTATGCCAAAGAATTTTGCTGCTCCAAATTCCTCATGACATGCCACTGAACTAACCTTACCTTTAGCTCAGCAAAACCTTGTATGTACGAACCTTGCTCCAAGCTCATCCTCCACATACAGTAATCAGGATAATGTTGTGACCATCATCCACCTGGTAAGATAAACACAATGGTTATACTGACATTGACAAAAGCTCTACTTTGTCATCCACCTGGTACCACCTGTCAGCCCTATACCACTATCCTGCAGCTTCCTCAAGACCATATACCTTGGCCTTCCATCTCACGTATCCATCCACTCTCTTCTTCAACTTTGGAATCCATCTGTCTCTCAGTGCTTTCTTCCAACTAACAACTCCACCAACAAATCCCTATTTGGTTCTTCTCCAAGGACTCACACTCCTCATCCATGCCAAGCTCCCACTATTTCTAGATTCTACCTGCATTGCCTCTTCACGTCTTCCTAGTTCTTGACCATCAATAAGCACTATAAAGAAGGTGAACAATGAATATGAGGTTCACTTACCCTTTTTGACCTCCACATGGGTGTTTGAGACTCCTTGGCAGCTTGTTGTCCGCCCAACATTCATTTTTGTGACCGATCTTGGCCATCTCCTAGTCTACATCCGACCGATGTCAGTTCCTTGCACTGACCCTAACTGTCGATGTTATTTCCCTAGCTAACATCGATATCCCTTCTAACAATGTTAGTTCTTGTATGACCGACATCAGTCTTCCTGTTATCGATGTTGATTACTATATGACTGACACTGGTACCTGTGTTTACCTGTGAGTGATAACCTTTTTACCCACGAGCTCCTTTTGGGTCAAAACCCTATTCAAATCAACACAGCCTTGCTCAAAATAATTCAGTCCCCTTAACTGATCTATGTCCGTCATCTCTTCCATGAACACTAAGGCCTTCTAGTTCTTAAGTTTATCAAAAACATCTATCTTTTGCTTAAGAACATGCATTCCCCTCTTACATATGTGACCAAGCCTACAAAGCCACATCTCTGCAACAAAAGGTGAATCAGTAATATAAATAGATAGATAAAGGATACCTACTTTCTTACCACCATCTAATTCAAGTGCATCCATTGTGAGAGTTACTGTGCATCTCCCATCACCCAACTTTCCTGAAGAAATTAGACTCATCTCCAAGACTGGTACCTGCATGACCTCCTTTAACACTTATGTGTTATTCATCTGCAATTTTAGCTTCACTTCCCCTTTGTCAATAATCTAACAAGGCTCACCAACCCCTAAATAAATCTCTCTAAAGTCTCCAAAGACATACCCATGAAAAGATGCTCTATTTTGGGCTACATGGAAAGAGGCAAAAGAATCTGTAAACAAAGATTCTACTTTATCCAGAACAACCTATGCAACAACACCTGCAACATCTGCTTCTACACGCTGATCTTCTACTGACCAATAATCTTCCTTTACCTACTCTTTCTTTCCATCAATCAGACCATTTGTGCTATTCAGTTTTTCCATTCATAACTTACTTTCTTCTGCCATTGCTATACTCCCACTCAATCTGAAACCCCTGAGAGTGACCTGTAATCAACAAACACTAACCAGATCTAAAACCACCTATTAGTAACCCAACCAAAAGCTCTGATACCAACTGTCAAGATCTTGCTCCCCAATAAGAGCACATATGATTACCTCTTGTATTAGCAACTAAACACAGAATTTAACCAGAATGATAAGTAACTAGAAATATGAAACAACATAGGAATATGAGAGACAATACACAATTGTATTAATAATCACTCAGAAGAAAATACAATAAAGAAGATGCCACTTCTTCTTCCACCTCAAAGGCTTGCCACACATCAAGACCTTCTTCCCTTTCTCTCTTGGTCCCAACACACAACTCAAATATAGAATTGTTGTTCACCTCCACCAGTTAGAAACAATGCTGCCAGTACACCAAGTACACAACCATACTCCAAGTAGATCTCTTGCTCTCTGCTGTTACCTACAAATCACTAGACCTTACTCACCATTGTAGATCTCCAAAAGAAGCCATGCACACCTACTAACCAAGATCATAGAAACACGAAGAACCCTTCTGATTCTCCAAACCAACACCCACACTTGGTACTGTGGCACTAGGAGGAACACACCATTGCTCTCCTCTCTCTGAAGGAGCTTATTTAGCTCTCTTACTCTCTAGCACTAACATACAATATAGCCCATGAGTCTATTATATAGATCTCATGCATACAAAAATTAGACTATCTTAATTACAATAATTAGACACACAACTCAAGACTACAACTGGACTTTAACATGCAAACTAACAGTCCAAAAATAGACTCTCCAAAATCTGCATGCAAACTGCATGTTCACACATAGGCTGCCGACGTCGGCTCCTCCCTGACCGATGTCAGCCAACTTATAACCAATGTCGGTTGCTTCTTCACTACTATCTGATCGATGTCAATTTATCAGACCAATGTCAGTTGCTCTACAACTCATTCTGCAACTCTCCACAACCTTCGCAACCTCTGTAACTTCTCTTGTTTGCATCTTGGTGAAGCTTTTAGCTCCACAACCTAACAATATTGAAATAAATTTTTAAATTGTTCTATTTGAATAAAAATCCATGTAATTTCATGTGAGTTTTGAAATTTTCAAATATTCCAAAACCAACTAGCAACAAAACTCATGTTTTGGCTTGAGGTAAAAATATAAATCATGGAAGCAGGATTTAAAACCAAAATTGGAAATTTAAAAATTTGTATTTCAACTCATTTACACTAGCCAAGAAGGTTCATATGATAGTTATGGAGTGATTTATCAAGTGGTAATTCAAAGCTAAGAAAGGTAATTGAGAGAGAAAGTTTAAATTCATCAAGTGGCACAAAAAAAATTTTGAGTATGGCCTCCCAGTGCATTTAAATAACTTATTTTGGGATTGAGTTTTTTTTTCAATTTTTTTAAATAAAGAGTTCTTTTAAAAACATCTCCCAATTATTAATTTTCTTGTAAAATTTGATGTCTTTCCTTTACTCTAGAAAAAGTGATTTTGAGAAAAGATAAAGAAACCATGAAATATTAACTTTAGGGTGTGAAACTTCTCTTACCATTGGATTCCAATGTTGAAAATATTATAGATATTGATCTAAGTCACATTGAATTAGATTGGTTTTGGGAAAGGATGAACACAATACATAAAATTAATTTTGTTCAAGGCATTTTCTATAGTGGAATGGTGCAAGTAAAAATGTTCTTAATTTTATTACAATATCCTAAGCTAGTCTTGGTCATGGTAAATAATTATAACTTAGAGACAAAGTAAGAGATTCTTAGGGGGAATTGGTAACGAGTTTTGTTCCTCATCACATAGACAATGTTTTTCACCTTTTGAATCATGAATTTTTTGTACATCTAACTCTTGAGTCCTCTCAAATATTTTGATATGATAATAGTATTGTTTATGCTAAAAAAATTCAATAATGTATGGTTGATTAAGACAAAACATTCCTCCATATGGCTCCTAAAAAATATTGTAAGGTCTAATTTAAAGAATGAAATAAATGACATGATAAAAATATTTCATAAGATATTAGGAAGCTAAATACTGAATAACTTATAGACATGGATATATAGATTCATTTAGATCATCTTAGGAAACATGCAAACATCAATTGGGGATTGTTTATTAGTTATACAATTCAAAAATAACTAATCGATTTGAAATTCATGTCAAGGTTTTATATGACTTTGTATCTCATTTACATTGTGGTGAACCAAAGATATTTTGATGGATTACATATAATAGGTGATTTGAGGAAGATAATGGTATATGATTTATATCCCCAATTGGCATTGAAATAAAACATCCATCATTTCAAAAGGGTTAAAGATTGTTTTATTCATTTTGTCATACAATTATTTGAAAAGTAAATTTTAAACATGAAGATATCATTAGCAACCACCATATAGATAGCTAGATGGGGAAATTATTTCATATCATTCCCAACATTCAATTATTTGAGAATCAGTGGTTGTAGGGTTGTTCCTTATATGCTTCCATGATATTTCAGTGATAACTAGGTGTTGATGGAAATGGTGAGACAACTTATTGAAATAGACAAGTTCATAATAGGTTGACATAGCACATGAGTCAAATTTCAAATCTCAATTGGTAGGTATACTTGTACGTCACTAATAAAATCCAAGAAAGTTAAACAATACATGTCTCATAATATTCTCAATAATTTTGAGAGTAGGTTTACATTTGACATCATGGGATTTATTGAACATAATATTTGACCATATAAACATCTCTTATATTTTAAGGAATATTAGATGGATTGTGATGATGAGAAAGTAGTAATAATTAGAGACTATTCATGGTTTACCATGAATCAAATAGTAAATTTGACATACTGAAAGTGTCAAGGTAGTTGGTGGATGATGAGATGTTATATCCTATCTTTAAAAAAGAAAACATCACAATGAAGCCATTGCATGTAGTACATTGGGATAAGAGGGTACTTGTCTTAGAATTATAACAAGAATATTACTTGACATAACTCTTAAGTGGGTGAAGATCAAAGGAGTAGATCTTGAAAAAGTTGATTTCCCTACACCTTTTGGGGAGGATGAATTTTTTAGCTTTTAAAAACAACATGATGGATCAAAATAATAGATGAAGTAGGTCCAAAATATTCAAAAAGACATTCACCATGGAAGATTCGCAAGCTCAAAATAAAGAGGTTGGGTGAAATTGTTTCCTCTTCTCCTAGTCTTTCAATTCTTCAAGAGATTCATGTTGATGGTTTCCCATATTCTTGAGAACTTGTAGAGAATATGACCTATAAATTTCTACCTTAAAATGATATGTTGTTTCCTATGTCATCTAATTTCCCATTATAATATATCAATAATGTTTTTTCATCTTCTCCCTTAAACCCTAAATTGACTTTTGTCTCCTCTCTAATAACTCTAATTAATACAATAAGCCAATAACAACAACATTTTTATAATGTGACACAACTAAGAAAACACCTTCTTCCACTCTATCTATGATTATTGCACCAATCTCAAATTCTATCACACCTCCTTCTTTAAGGATGACAACTTCATATTTTTTGTCTACAGTGGTGAAGAAAATAAGAAAAATTGTTAAATTTGAAGAGATAGACTTTGGAACTTTGATAATCCCTTTCTTGAAAAGGCAAAAGAAAGTGAGAAAAGTTTCTTAAATTGTAACAAATTAAAAAGGAGATAAGTATGTAGAAGTGGAAATTCCTGTAGTCAAAAAATATACATAAGAAATTAGAATTTAAGACTATCAAGTATCTAGGGTTCATTTGGGAAACTCTACCAAATTAGGGATGAAAGGATACATACAATTGGCAATTGGTACCATTTTATAAAAAAATGATAAAGTACAAAAAAATGAAGGATGATATGAAGGAAAAGTATAATAGTTGAATTTAATAATATAAAGATTTATTGAACCAATTCAACTAGTAATTGTTTCATCAAGTATTCATGCTAAGACATTGGATAAAGTAAGAGAGGTAGGTCAAATGGGAAACGTATTGAAATATTGGATTAGAAATATTATTGATCAAGGAACCTCAACAATTCTCACTACAATAACAATGGTATCTAAAATTTGGTCACAATGTGAACAACTAACAACAAAGAAAGGTGGATATGTAGAATAAAAATAGAACTGGGAATAATTCATTCCTAGATTAATTGAGTTCTCAAAATTTCTTTCTATCAACCTTATTGAAAAATGAGTCATCAATAAGGAAGAAGTTGTTTAAAAAATTGAATTCCTCTAGGCTATGAAATTTAGGAAATAATCACTTCAAGACTACCTTCCAAAATTCAATAGTGCAAAGTCACTTGGAAGTTATGTGATGATAGATATTAACATTGAGGTCAAAAAGTTTAAGTGTCATTTTGTCAATGACAAAGATCAAAATAGGAATCTAATTTCAATTGAAATTATGATTAAATTAATTTGGAGATCAAATTAAGGAGATTATCAATCACATATTTGCATTTGGTCATGATAAAATTCACCAATTATTCAAATACCAAGTGGGTGATGATAATATTAACATGAAAATAAATAGTCTCCAAAACAAACTTCAAGAAATAAGAGAGCTAGATTTCTCAATGGACATTGCTTACAGGTATATACATGGACCAGATGAAGATTTGATAAGGGTGTTTCTCCAAAGATTTGATGATTTTATAAAAAGGAAAGAATTGCCAATAAAGTATCAAGAAGATTAAGTAATTGTTTTTAGTGTTTCATTATTTTATTCTCATGTTTATTTTACACCTAATTTGTATTATCACACTTTATTTCCCATTAAAAATGTATATTATCATTATGCAAATTGTCTTTGTAATTTTACCAACTTGCAATTTCAAGTTGTGCAATTTGATAATGTGATTCTAAAAATAGTGTAAATACTCTCAATGTTTTTCTTAAGTGGTGATAAATTATCAAAACATTTTTTCACCATTTCAAGTTGTAATTTCTTAATGGTGTGTTTACAACCCTATAAAAAGACAAAATAGGTGGTTTTACACCATAACCACCCATTTTATCCTATAAATACAAGTTATGATTTCATATTTGAGGTTTTAAACATAAATATTTTAGCAAAGCTTTGTAAACAAATATAGAATATTCTAATTCAATAAGATTAATGCTAAGAGGTGTTTCTAAACTTTTTATTAGCAACTTCTTGGATTATGTCTTTTTCACTTAATTCAATCTAATTGATATTCATTACTATTGCTACTATTTATATAATTTTAAAACTAGGAAATTAAGTTGAAAATTTAATTTATATTTGTGATTTATATTTTAGATATATTAAGGAATCTCGGTGGGAATAGGAATGATACCTTTATTGTCTCTACTAAAAGATATAGAGAATTTCTCATCTTTTCTATCTCAGCTAAGTACCTTTTCTGATGTATGTTTGGTATTATTAATAATATGAGTATGTCTTTTCTACCCATTAAATAAGAGATATTTCATATTCAACATTGGTTTTAACTTAGGTATATTCATTGAGATTCAATGTTTAACTTGAAAAATCTATTCTCTAAAAACATTCCCTTCTTTCCTTTCTTTCTCCATAGATTCCTTTCTAAAAACTTCTCATACTTTTTGGTTAAATGTACTATCCCCATAATTCACTAATTTTGCTTGTGAATAGTTATTTTTTAGTAATGTTTGGTTTTTAATAAATGTATTTACACCTTATAATAGGAGAGGGATTATATTCTCTACACTTTTGACATAATTAGATTATTTGTCCCTCTGACAAACTTTCACACCAACAATTCTTGGCACTCACTATGGGGTGCACTTTTTCAATTTTTGTGCTACCCACATTGTCTTTTTGGTCTACATGGCTCTACCATCATCTCAAGAACTACTTCACTGGCTTGACCTATACTAGGAATAATCAACCCGAAGTGATATTCTGTCAAATATCAGAGAAATTTTTGGGGAATCTGATAGTGTTTATATAATCTAATTTCAAATTGTGTTAGGAAATTTGAATCAAGAAATTGATCATGTATAAAGAATAAAAAGGATTCAAGAATGTAGAGTATCCCATAGAAATAGTTAGGGTGCTCATAAATAGTAAATTATCACATAACCATCTTAGGATCTCATAATCTAGATCATCAACCTAGCTTGAATTGGGATGAAACCTTGGAAGAAGATTTAGTATCAAGTCTTTGATCATTTGCCTTTGATAATATAATGAGTAACACTTAGTTTGAAACTATTATAGTAGATCTAGATGTATAATAAATGTGTGTTACCATTTCCTAGAGAAATTTTGAAATAAACTCAAGAATGCAAGTTAAAAAGATAATACAAGAAAATTTTCCATATAGTTATGATTAATAAACGCATAAGATAAGGGTCATCTCATGACAATTCAAAGAGTGAAGGCCCTACTTATTCAACCTAATCTCAACTAGATAACAAAAACTCATGAAGATATTTTGTCATGTTTAGGAATGTTCACTTAGGATAATAGGACCAATTCAACATAATTTCATAAAGCTATTGGAATATTAAAAGAAGAAGAATACTAGGTCATTTTAGGATAGAGAGTAGAAGCATTAACTACATGAAAAATACAATAAATAAGGTCAACTCAAAGAGCTCTTCAACTTCAACCTACTCCTCAATGCTAGTAACTTTATTCCAATTAAAATATAAGAGATTTACTAGAGATAAAAATTCAAAAGGTGAAGTTGACCCTTTTTATTAGTTATAAGAAAATTCTAGTTCTAAATTGAGCCTTCAATGTCAGAGAAAGGTCAAAAGAATAACTAGTCTTCCCTCAACCTCTAAAAAAAATTTGGAGGAACTTTGACAAGTCAAAATCTTATCTTATTAGGAATTGTTATTTTCCTAAAAGTAGTTTTTAAAGATATGGTGTTATCATGGAGAAATTTTATTGGTATATTAACTCTAGGAGAATTGCATGACCTTCCAAAGGGGTTAAGAAATAACTTTAAAAAGTTCCATGGAGATGGAGGATAACATCCAGATGAACACCTTATAGCATTCAATGTTGTATTTTGCATTTTAGGTGTCAATAATGAATATTTTTCTATTATGTTGTTCATCAAAATGCTACATGATGGGGCTATAGATTGGTTTTACCACCTGCCCCTAGGATCAGTTACTACTTGGAATACTATGAAGACTAAATTTAAAAATAGATTTAAGTTAGTTGAAGATTCCCATGCACTTCTCACTTAGCTTATACAAATGAAAAAAATTGTTTATGATCCTATGATATATTTTATTACAAAATTTAATAGTTTTTGAAATAAAATAATAGCCACTACATGACCAATAGATGAAAATAAAAAATGTTTCTTATGAGTTCTTAGTTGGCTAAAATAAGCTATCAATTAAGGAGAGCTAAGGTAGTATATTTGGAAGCATCTAAATAATTGGCTATTTATGTTAAATATGACATGATAATTTCTATAAAACTAAACAAGAACTTTAAAATAATAAATCTTAGAGTTCAAGACAGTCTTCAACAAGATAGTTTTATAGAAGATGGTTAATTATGTAATAACCCTAAAAGGCAAATACCTCAAAAGTACATTACTGATCTATACCAAGATATTATAAAGAATAACTACATTCATTTTTATAGAGATCACCCTATATTTCAAGCTCCTCAACCAAAACTTGCACTTTATTCCCCTCCTTAACAAAATGCTAATGTACCTGTAAATGTAGTCTCGGAAATTGATGAAATATTTAGATATGAAGAGGTTAAAGAAGAAAATGAATCAAAAAATATATAACTTCAAGAATGTTAAATTGAATAACATGGTGGGAGCTCCATAAACACATTTTTGGAATACAATCTAGATGAAAACAACTATGAAGAAAGTGTTAGCGATATGAATAATCAATCCTTCACAGTTTTTACTAGATCTCAAAATTAGAAAAAGTAGTTTAGTGTCTCACATGAGGAAAATCCAAAGGCTATCCTCCCTTGAGGAACTAACCTACTAGTGTAAAAAAAAGGATAATAACCACTAATATTTATTTCATATAATTTCAATTCTTCTCAACTTGTTAAAACTCCTAGTTATTTACTTGATTTTGACATAATTGACCATGCTAATAAAACCAAAATTTAGTTGTCACAAGTTGAATAATTTAAAACCAACATATATTAGTTGGATAGGTTAGTTTATTTCATTAAATTAAAAAATATTGATGTTTAAAAATATGATTTCAAAGGAATCCTAACTAACCTTCTCTCTTCCAATCAATTCAACTAAATGGTTGAAACTACTTCTCAATAAATTTGACCCATTCTATATTTCCCTATTCCTCAAGGGATGCAAAGTTAATAATTATATCAAGACACAAGTGCCTTAGAAAAAACCATACCTACAAAATTTTCTCATGCTCTTGGCCTAACCTATACTAAAACCTTTGAGCATTATTATTCCATAGAGGTGAAATATTTTCTGCTCATTGGATAGATTAAATATGCACTAGTGGATTTAGCATCTTTTCCCAAAAATGATTCAAAATCAATATTTTATTCATAAACATTTTTGTATCTTATGGCATTATTTTGGGTAGAAATTTTTTCAAATATTTGGGAGGTGAAATCCAATTAGATTTATCACATGCTATGATTTCAATCAAAAGAGTCAAATAATGTCTAGAGCTTGAATTGAAAACAAAGTATATAATGCAAAACGTTGATGACCCCAAGGTGGATATTTTATATGAAGATGGAGGAATTGGTAATTATATTTTGATGATAGATAAAGATATAGAGTTACCAAAAATCATGTAATCAAATATCAATAATGTCTATATGATGTATTTTTATGGTAGTTATTTCTCAATAGGTTTAGGTATAGGAGTAATCTTGATATCTCCATCTCAGGAAAATTTTCCTTTTTCCTATAACTTACAATTTGACTATACCAACAACACAACTAAATATGAAGCACTATTGTAGGGACTATAGGTAGTAAAATATATGGGAATAAAGAATTTGAAAGTCTTGGGTGATGTTTAACTTATTGTAAAATAGGTCAAAGTTCAATACCAAGTGAATAATGATAATCTAAGACATTCTAGGAATAAATTAAAGGATAACATATAAATATTTGATGCTTTCTATATCAATACAATTCCTCATGAACATGACTCTATAGCTGAAGCTTTGGTAGTATCAACTAATTTGATGATTTCCCATACAAATATTGGTAAATAAAAATATACAATTGAACTTAGATATAGATTGAGTGTCCCAAATAATGTAGATAATTGAAAAATTTTCAATGATGATCTACATATTATTTCATTCCTTTCAAAATCAAATATCTTTAGAAATTTGTATTTTGAAGGTTTCAATTCTTCATATAGAGAATCTTTAGTTTATACATAAAAACAAGCAACCACTAAAGAACAAGATGAATGAGGTGTTATCAAGATGAAAGTAAATAAAATTCCTAAAGGCCTAGTCTCTTTAGAAGAATTATTTGATAAATATGATATATTTGTAAAGAGTAGAATAAAAAAAGGAAATCTTAATTCTACTGACTATGAAAAATTAAACATTGGTTAAGAACATCTTAGGTTTTTCAATATTGGAAAATGTTGCTCGCCCAAATAAAAATGGAATTTTTTTAGCTTTCTTTGTAAATATATTGATATACTCTCATATTCATATGCAGATCTTATTTCTTTTCTTCCCAAATAAATGTAATATATGATTCCTCTAAATCTTGATGCAAAACCTTTCATAAAAAACTGAAGCAATATAATCTTAAGATCATATTAATGATTATTATCTAAGTGTAAAAGATGTTTGATCCTTGCATTATCATTCCTATCCACCATTCAACGTAGGTAGCTAACATAGTACCAATTTGTAAGAAGAATGATGAGATCAAAATCCATGCCAATTTTAGGAACCTCAATCAAGCATCCATCAAAGATAATTAACCATTGCCAGTGATGGATCAAGTTCTCTAGGTAGTAACAAGTGCTGACATGCTTTTGATGCTTGATATTTTTTCAACATACAACCAAACTGAGGATAATAGGGAATATCAACACAAAATAGATTTCAAAATACCTTGGGGAAATTTTTCATACAATCATATTCCATTTTGATTGATCAATTTAGGATTTAATTTTTAGAGGGAAATAGACCTATCATTAAAATAATTAAAGAACAAAATCCTTTGTGTATCTCGATGACCTGACAATGTTCTCAAAAAGGTGAGAAGATCACTATGCACATTTGGAAAGAGTTTTTGAAAAGCGTTGTTTACATAGAATTTATCTTAACCCTAAGAAATTTGTCTTTGGAGTGACTAAAGGTAAACTCCTAGGTCATATCATTTTGAAAGAAGGAAAATTGATTGATCTAAAAAGGGTTTAGGTGATTCAAAAACTTTCCCTACGTACAAGTAAACCAATACTTACTCCTTTGGGAAAGTAAAATTTTTTAGGATATTACTTCCTGATATTGCTAAGCTCACCAGACATATTATAGACATGATGAAAATAAAACCTTATTTAAAGTGGAATAATGAATGTAAATAAGTATTTAAAAAGATAAAGACTATTATTTCTTATGCACCGACATTGGTTTGTACTAATTTTAAGAAAGAATTCATTATTTATTGTTATTCTTTAGATCATACACTCATCAATATTGATTCTAAAAAATAATGAAGGTATAGATTTCCTAATTATCTTCATGAGTTATAATATCAAAGATTAAGATTTGAAATATTCTCTTGAGTAAAATCATGCCTATGAAGTAGTGAAAGTAGTCAAAAAATTTAGGTATATATATTACATTCACATTCTATGGTAATGGTGCCCAGTATAACATTGAAATCCATTTTTACCTAATAAAAACTTGGTTCTAAATGAGGAAACTGGATAACCAAAGTTTAATAATATGATCTAGAAATAAAACCTATTAAACTAGTTATGGAAAAGTACTATGTCAACTCATGGAAGAATAGGGAAATATTCATTCAAGGTCTTTGATAGTTTTAGATGAGCAAGATGATCGAGAACATCCTCTAGTTTTTTTTTTCTACCAATGAATGGTTTTCTCACATTTCTTTCTACCTAACATAGGGTTAATTTCCTACACACTTGATTTCTAAATAATGAAGAATATTAAAACTACATGATAATAAATGTCATATGTGATGGAACTCTTTTTAATAAAATAATTTATGGCTTCTTCATGAGGTGTGTTAATAAGGAATAAAAAAAATTATTGTAAGATTCTCATGATCAAGCCTATGGATGTCACTATAGACACTATAATTTTATACCCTATATGTGATAATTTGGTGTCATAGGACCTTATTTTTGTTAAATATCCTAAATAAACCCTATATTAAGGTTTAATATCATTACCATTGATAAATTGGTAACTTGAATTTACTATTACCTTTCTACCCCTTTAACCTCCTAAATCCATTAATAACCTAGGGAATATACCCCCTAACCACTTTACCCCCATATAGTTTCATTACCAAAAATTATATGCATACCAAAGCCAATTTTACCCATGGTTAAAATAAATATTCCAATTTGGGTGAGTCGATGTTGATTCACCCAAGATCAATGCTGATTCTCTAGATTGGTGTTGATCCATAAGTAACAGGCAACCTTTTCATTCTGGATGAGAAACTTAGAACCTCAAATTACTATTAGATTTAATGGATAATTAAATAGGTCTTTAATGACAGTTTTTTAGAATTTTTCTACATTCAATCTACATCCTCTATCATGAGCCCAAAGACTACCTGCATTTGTGAATAAAGATTTCATTATATTTTCAATCACATTCAAGGTAAGTCATCGTATATCTATTTTAATTTTTATAAATTATTTTTTTGTTATCTACTTATATAACTTTAAAATACTATATATATCATTTTGTATTTATTAAGTAGTCTCTGTTATCTAATCTATTCTTGGTTTTTAATTAAGCACAAAAATAGAGAGAATCAATGTCAATTAATTTTGAATCAACATCGATCCTCAAAATTAGCACCAATCTTATCATAATAGACATCAATCCACTATGTTTAATTTTCAAACCTTGAGACCTTAATATCAAACCCTTGTCTGTAATCCTTACTAATTTTCTATCATTTTGAATATGGCCTTTATATCCAGATGACTCTACTAGGCATAGGACATGATGTAATAAATATCATTGATCTTATTATAGTATCCCAACCCCTATTTGTTGATCAGAGTGACATATCTTTTAAGATAAATCTATGTACTATTGGTTATTCTCCCTCTTTCAAAGCCACTAATGACCAACTAGATGTCATATAGGATGATGTAAATGCTAATATGGCTTATTAGGATGAATATTATTCTTATATTGATAGCTTAAATGAGGATTGAATATTAATTATCATTGTTATCATAAATTTTATCTATTGTAATTTTAAATATTATTTATCCACTTGATTGTATAAACAAGTGAGATAACATCTATTTGAAGAAACTCACAACTTCCTATGATTGGTTTCTAACCAGGAATCTCAACTAATTATCTATTAATCTATTTTTTTCTAAGTGTTTATATGTGTGTAAGTTATTCTTTCTATTCAAAAATAAGCTCTCACTATATTTGGATTCAAAGTGGTGCACAACATCTTCTAATCCATTTGTATTCACCATAAACACTAATTTCATTTGATTTTTTAGTAAGTAATTTAAATAAAAAGAAAAATAGAAAACTAATATAACATTCTAACACACTCGATGGGACCCCTAAGGTCTCACTTTTATTATTAAAATTCATTATGAACTTATTTATCATTCTCTCCCTTTATTTTTTTGTTATTTTCATTCAAAAAAAATCTAAAACTATTTTTTCCTTTCTAAAGGTTAAAAATAACGACATCCATCTTTCTTTCTTAGGTAATTCATATATAATAAGCTAGGTGGGTTAAGTTTATCATATTTATCACTTCTCTCACACACAGACCAAACTAATTGTATAATAAACTCATAAAACATTGGCATAAGGGAATTGAATGGGATTTCATCACCTAGTAGGAACCTTTTTCCTTACTATCCCACTTGGATTTCACCATTAGGGGAAGAACCAACTTAGTATGTTGACTGAGTATAAACCCTAATTATATATATATATATATATATATATATATATATATACTAGTTAAGCACTTGACACCCTTAATCTATGGTGTGTGAAGTGAAGGGGTAGGCCCCAATACTAGGTCAAGTATTGATTCTAGTACATAAATCTCTTCGAGCATAAACAAGCCTAAAACCATCCTTAGATTATCAAATTTTAGGACCTTTCGTAACCTTTTCTTTTATCACACTTTAAATTTAAAAGGTAAAATATTTTTATGTATATCTTTAGCATGTGTCTTTTCCTCTTCACTAAATATGAGATAATCAAAAAGAATTTTTAGTGTTTTTTGTTTTTACTTCTTGATTTTTCCTTTATTTCTACATGGTTTTGATGTGATAGTAGTTTTAAAATAAAACCAAACCCTCATCTTCATCCTTAGCCATGGAGAATTATCATAGTCCTCCTACTTCCCTTGAGTCTATGGGGGAAGGTATTTACCAATATTATACATAGGGTGATCCTAAATTTTCCACTATATTAGATAGCAACCACATCACACTCAATTATTACCTTAATTATAAAGCTATAGACACCCAACTTTACTCTCATATGTAGTTTTCTAGGAACCCATATAACATGAATTTAGATGAAGGTGAAGGGTTTACCACCATTATGGTGTATTCCCATAACAATCTTCCTCTAAATGGTCTTGACACCAATTCTACATAACCCTTAGCAAATCTACCTCTCGTAAAATCTAGTGTTCCATCCCCAACTATTAACCAAGCTCATAATATCACCACACCTCAACCTACATCCACTCATCCTATTACCAAGGTGCTTCAAAATCTAGTTATCTCAGTCCCAACAACTCTTCCACCTATCTAAACTAGTGTACCTTTAAGTACACAAACTTGGCCTTTACAAAAATCACTTATAAGTCAACCAACTCAACAATATGTCCCTTGACCACCCAATACATAACACCTATGCAAGCTCTCGGGTCTACTTATATCCCGTTACAAGCCCCATAGTATGTGGTGGACTTTCAACCAATCATAACCACATTAGTTGATTATCATTTATCCCAATCCTTTTCCATTCAACTTCATATGTATCAAATTCTACAACATAATGTTTTAGGAGTTATCCCTCAATAAAACACCTAACTAGACCTTATGAGCATCCTTATGAACAAGATGGATAATTTTTAAGCATCTACCTTTGGGCAGAAGAACATGCTCACCTATAAAAAATATATATAATGAGCCTATTAACCCAACAATTTTCATTATACCTTATCCTCCATAGTGGGATCTTCTAAATTTTATAAAATTTTAAAATAAGGATGATCCTTAGAAGCACCTTCAAGCATTTATACATGCTTTCTACCTTATAGCACATGATGATGCCCTTATTCTTAGAACCTTTGCTATTTCATTAGCTAAAACTAACCTAGATTGGTATAGCTCAATTATTTATCATTCCTTATTCTCATTTGGGTAGCTATCCTAAATATTCTTAGAGCACTTTTCTATCAATTTCATAAAAAAGGTCAGTATCAATGACCTATATGCCATTCGATAGTTTGATGATGAATATATCATTGACTTTATGGCTAAATGAATGAGTTTCATAAATAAACTCACATTTTCTATTTCATAACCCAAACTTATTAAATTATTCACGAGATCATGTGCTAAACATATCTCATCGAAATTATGAGTGTAATCTTTCAAGACCTTTGATGAGGCCTTTTTTATGGCCTACAAACTAGAAATTAGAGCCTTAGAATAAGGGAAAGTTAAATTCTATAATAAAAACTTTAAACTTGATCCCTTTAAAGGGACTAAAAAAAATAATAAAACCAAAGGATATGCTAATTTAATAGTTGTAAAATCAGCACCACCAAAAACTAAAAGATAAACTAAGCCCTCCACCTCTTAGGCACAATCTCAAAACCCATTGACATGTTTACTCCATGATAGTATACACCTTTAAGAAAATATTATGTTTTTATTTTAGATAATATCTTAAAATCATCTCTCATCAAGCTTCCTATGATAATACCTCTCGATGATTATCTCCCTAAACATAGCTGGTTTAGGGAAAATGGCTTTGTTAACTTTTACCATGTAATAGATCATGATGTGAGTAGATGTTTCTATTTCAAGGGCCTAGTAAAAAATATTATCGATCAAGGGGAGTTACAACTATATAACCCTATTGTGCCCCTTAATCAATCTATAAACATCTTTAGGCAACCATTCCCTAATCATGCTTCCACATCAAATTCCATGTAGGATAATTCAAGATCCACCGAGGAACATGAAACTCATGTAATTAATATAATCCGTGATCAAATTTTTCCTAAAGAAGTTGATAGTAATCCTATCCCCAATCTCCTTATAGGAGACACTTTTTAACCATCCAAACTAAGAGAAAACATCCCTAAAAATTCCTCAAGTTTTATCGATCGCTTTGTTTGGGATCCATTGGAGGAAACCATATCTAAAATCATTCAAGATGATAAACTAGAAAAAGACTATCAAAGAGAAGGTTTTCTTAGACATTATGTAATATACGTATACCATTCCTCACATCATTTCAATACTTATATCTATTATACTTATTTCCTCTAGTTTATTACCCCCTAAATAAAAAAGAATGTTACCTCATATTGGCTCAAGACCAATTACCTTTGTTGCTCAAGAGATGCTAAATCTTAAAGAAATCAAGGGAAAGGCCATAGATGTCATAAATAAAAACCTTAGGGCCCAAAGAGGAGAATATTTTTACCATCCTCATATTAGGATTTAACTCCCTAAAGAGGACATCCCCACTACCCCTAAATAGATTTGAAAAGGAAAAGTGTTCCTTTCCCCTATTAAGAAAAGAGCATCTGAATTAGGACCCCATCCTTTAGCAAGACTAAAAGATGCCATTATAGAATCCTTCACTAAATCACATGTATCATCAAAATAGGATCTTCCCACCATGATAATGCCAATACATAACCCTTTAAATCCTTATTATCTACAAGGTTTAGGTGTAAGGGGTTATCCTAAGAATAAATTACTTATAGTAGGGACCATTCAAACAACTAGTTCAAAAGGTCAAGGTTCAATGTCACATACCTCTTCCCTACCATTGCCTTGGAGGATTAAAAAGCCTAGTCAAGATCCATTTAAGGGGACTTATTCTAAGATCCTAGATCAACTTCTTCAGACCTCTGTTATCACTCTACCACCCATAAAACTTGTTAATCCTCATATTTAAAAACTAGCATGGTATAGAAAAAATAGGAAATGTACATATCATCAAATAGTAGGTCATGACACAAAAAATTGTAATGCATTAAATGTCATGGTCTAAAAATTATTAGAGGAAGATGATATTTTAATGAAATAATTAGATCATGACCACCCCCATAGTCAAACTACTAGGGTTACATCTACTTCAAGAAGAAACATACTACTAAGAGTTTTAGAATGAGCTATAAAAGAAGATAAAACCTTTGATAAATCTCAATAAAACCTCTCTTTAACCCTTTATATGTGGATTATTCTAAGAGCACATCTAATCCCCCTTTATTTTAGATAGATGTAGTTCACATAGCTACACAATTCTAAGCCCAGGGTCATAAGACCAAAAATAACAAAAAATCCAAAGTGACTATTGCAAAATCATCATCTCCTACCATGAATAGTCCAACAACTCCTACTATGAAACCTAAAATTTATATTTTATGAAAATCACAAAACAATAATTCTTTAGAAATTATATGAATATTTATTCTAAAGCAACTTCATCAACTTTTGATCAAGATATCCCTATATGAACTTGTCTAAAATTTTCCATAACATCATGAGGTTAAGATAGATGCTTTACAGTTTATAAAGATACGATCTGATGAACCCCAATCTCTATCAACATTCATTACATCAATTTAAAATACCTTATCCATAACATTTCATGATTTAAAAATACCAGCCTTATATCTTGATGACTAGGATCCCACACTATTTATCACCACCTAGATCGATCAAACTCAAATCAAATGAGTCATGATTGATCATCGTGATAATATAAACATATTCTCCTCTCATGCATTTAAATAACTATAACTACCTAAAATAGTTATAGTCTAATGTCCCATCATTCTATGAGACTTCAATGATATTGTTGCCCTTACATTAGGAACAATAGTCCTTCACATTCAAGTAGGCATGCATGTTCTCCACAAACTATTTTATGTAATATAAGGGGAGATTCAATACAACAAATTGTTAGGACATACATGGATATGTGTTATTTGTTACATCTCTTCTACCTTGCATCGATGTATTAAATTTGAACACAAAGGTAAAATCCATAAAGTCTAAACTAATCGCATCCATTCAAATATTGCAATCTCACCTTTATACCAAATAATGTCTTAATTCCATTGTAAAGAGATACCTTATCATCATCCAATGAAGAATCAACTATTATGACAATCCATGCATCAAGAATTGGTAAGGAGTCTATTTATTCTACATTTTAGTACCTATTAATTAGAGAGTATCAGTTATTGACACTCAATACTCTCCCTACTCCCCAGGAATATGGATGCCCAAATAAAAAACTAGCTTATTTTCCAAATTTAGGATAAATCATTACCTTTGGTCCACCTTTCCTCCACACCCATTTGATCTATTAGGGAATCAGTCAACCTTCTTTAGGCCTTTCTAACCAAATATGTATTAAACCATTTAGCTCAAACTTTTCATTCCTTGATAAACCCCAATTTGTAAAGACATACCTACAATGGCGTGTTTGGAAGGGTTTTGGCATAGGACATTACAAACAAGGACCACATGAGCTTGTGTCAGGGGATTTTAGGAAACCCCATGAAAAACATAGCCTTAATTTTAGAAAAATACCAAAACTACCCTAGAGGTTACTCTCCTTCCCATCCTTAAAGAGGGCATGTCATCCTTACCATCTAGCACCCCTACTTTAATAGATGACATCGTATCTATTTCCCTAAAAAAAATTTAGTCAATTACATTACTATATAACCTGTCATCTATCATCATGATGGAGAGGTTAGAATCATTCCTCTATCCTACCTAGACATGATAGAGTAGGATTTTACCACCATCCTTGTTCTTCAATGTCAGGATGATGAGTCTATCTTAATTCAATTAGGCATAGATAAGTCCCATATACATAAATCCCTTTCATATAAAACCTATAGTCTATTAAATGAGGCCACCATTTATGTTAACATAAGATCCCATGAGACTCCATGAATAGCTAAGGTTAGCAAATACTTAGATCCCTAGGAATATTAGGATTTCACTATGTTTCTAATAGATCACAATGAAGCATTCTCTTGGTCCTATATTGATATAATTGGTATTGATCCTTCCATCATCATTCATAACATTATCAAATTCCTTGATGCTAAACTTATAAAGCAAAATCTCCAAAAGATGCATTTTTGGATTACACTCTTGGTAAAAGAAGAGCTACAATGACTTTTATTCATTAAATTTATCTAGCCTATTGATTACCCTCAATGGGTATCTAATATAATCCATATCACCAAGCTTAAAAATTTTCCTTTGTAATGACTTTTGATACCTTATTCTCACTTATCCTAAAGATGATTTCCCTCTCCCTAATATTTACTAGTTAATATATTGACCACTAGCCATAAAATGTTGTCACTTATGGATGGTTTATCTAGATATAACCAAATCCTCACTACTCTATATGATCAATATAAGACTTCATTTATTACTCCCTAGGGGACTTTATTTTATCAAGTTATGCCTTTTGGATTAGATAATATAGGATCCACTTATCAAAGAGCCATGACCTACATCTTCCATGATATAATCCATAAAATTATTGAGGATTATGTGGATGATCTCCTTAGAAAATCAAAATTATGAAAAGATCACCTTTTAATCCTAAAGGTTATCTTTGATCACTTAATCCAATTTTATGTCCATATAAATTATAAGAAATGTAATTTTTTAGTATTGATGGGTAAGCTTCTAAGATTTATTATTTCCATCTAAGGGATAGAAGTCAATCCTGCTAAAATCAAAGCCATTTTAGAAATGCCACCCCCATGTAATCTTAAGCATCTATATATTTTTCAAGGTAAATTGTAGTCTATCATTTTATTTCCCATTTATTTGATTAATGCCAACCATTTGATCACATTTGAAGGAAGGATATCCATTTTAAATGGGACTCTAGTTATCAGGAGGCTTTCGAAGCTTTTAAGATCTACCTTATTTCACCATCATTTCTCACTCCTCTAAATGAGGGGAAACCCTTATTATTGTATATTTCTAGTAAATATCATGCCCTTAGAGCCATTCTTACCCACCATGATGAGAAACATAAAGAGTAGGTAGTTTACTATATTAGTTTCACACTTTTTGCATATGAGATACATTATTCTCACATATAAAAGTTGTGCCTAACTCTAGTCTTTGTTGCTTCTAAGATTCAACACTTTTTAATCAATAACAAAACATATCTGGTCATGAAAATTGATCCCCTAAAGTTTATACACTCAAAGCCTTATCAAAATTATTGAATGCCTAAATGGATCATGTTTTTGGTAGAATTTGATCTCTATTTCATTCATAAAAATTTATTTAAAGGATAAATCATTACTAATCAGCTTATTAAGGTGCCTCTTTCTAATAATCAACTAATTAATTATGAATTCCTAGGTGAATCCATAGCCCCCACATCTCAAACAAATCTATAATATCAAATGGATGTATTCTTTGATGGATCCAAATGTGAGCATGGTGGAGGATCTAGAATCATCCTAATCCCTTCTAGGGAGACACCTATCCCTTTATCTTCTAAGCTTGATTTTGACTGCACTAATTATATTGTAGAATATGAGGCTTTAATCATAGGAATCCAAACCACTTTATCCTTGGGTATTAAGACACTTAATATGTATGGTGATTCCTATCTCATGGTTAATTAGATTAAGGGCATATATCAATGTAAGAATGACACCCTTTATAAGTATAAGACCTTGGTTGATCAGTTACTAGCCACTTTTGAGAATTTTTCTATCCAAACCACTCCTAGGTCAACCAATAAGTTTGAAGATACTATGGATTCCTTGGCCTCCTTTATCCTATCTTCAAAAATCTAAGTTGTTTATCCTCATTCATATGATTAAAAAACCTTTGTTTACAAAAATTGATCTTCCTTTCATCCATAATATGGAGGAAAATCCATTAGATCTTTGGTACACATAGATATTTGATTACTTGTTGAGGGGGATCACTCCTCTAGACCTATCTAGAAATGGAAAGTGCACTTTCCATCATTATGTCAAAAATGTTATCATTCTATGGGGTGTTATTTATAATCATGGTTTCAATGGTATCCTTCTTCATTGTCTCTACAATCATGGAGCTATCCTCACTATCAAATAAGCTCATGATGGGTCATGTGGTGGACATTATAGTGGCCACACCATCACTAAGAGAGTATTATAGTTGTGATATTACTGGTCCACCTTAAATTAGGATTTTTATGAATACATTAAGAAATACATAAAATTACAACAACATGCTAACTTATCCCATGTCCTTAGCCAAGCATTACATGTACCGTAACACTTTTGACCTTTTTCTTAGTGGGGACTTGATCTTATAGGTAAAATCAATCCTAAATATTCCTAGCATCATGGATTTATCATTACCACCACTGATTATTTTATTAAGTGGGTCGAGGCGATTCCCTTTATTTCACCCAAAGTGGATAAAAAGTATCCATCAAAAATATAGTGGATAAAAACATAGTGGTAAAAAATGTAGCATAAAAAACATAGCAAGGATAAAATTTAGTGAGGACAAAATGTAGTAGGGATAAAACATCACAGGAATAAAACATAGTAAAGGACACACTCACACAAAATATGACACAACTTTAAATTAAAGGTCAAAACTCATGAAATCACATTTTCCTCTATTATTTTACTTGTAAATTTGGTGCATTACTTTTCCATAATGAAATGTTAACTACTATCAGCAAAATGAACTAGATAACAAATAAACATTGTTTTAATCATTAAAATTTCCCAATTATTCTCCTCACTATATTTTCATGACATTACCAATACTCTTACATTTTTTACTAACTACATTTTATCCTCATGATGTTTTGTCATACTACATTTTTTTCAGTACATTATCACATAGAGCTAGATAAAATTGTTAAATTCATTAGTCAACATATTATTTGTTGCTTTAGCATCCCTCATAAGATCATCAAAGATAATGAAAAATATTTTAAGAATAAAAAATTTCAAGATCTTTATGATTCCTTTAGCATTAAACTCAGCTTCTCCTTGCCTTACTATCCTCAATCTAATTGATAGGTTGAGGCATCCAATAAAAATCTTGTCAAAATATTAACTAAAGTTGTTAATGAAGTAGGAAAGAATTAACATATTCATGTTCACTTTACCTTATGGGTTTCTCTAACTAGTATTCGAACCCCTATAGGTGTTACTCTTTTTACCCTAGTCTATGGTACCAAATTTTTACTTTATCTCAATGTTTAAATTCATTCCCTTTGCATATCCCTAAAATATATCATTTGTAAGGATGCCTTCCATCAGGAATAATTAACCAAGATCAAACTCTTGGATGAGCATCGATCAGCTACCCTTGACCATCTCCATGTATATCAAGAATGAATAAAGCATGCCAATAATAATCATCTAAAATAATGTGAATTTAATATTAGAGACCTTATATTTAAAAAAATTAATATTTCACTACTATGGAAAACAACAAAGGGGAAATTTTGATTTGAATTGGCTCAAACCATATATCATCACCCATAAGTATGGATCTAGGGCATATTATTTGGCCTCTCTTTATGGAAAATCATAATAAGAACCTCTTAATTCATTACATCTATATCCTTTCTCCTATTAATAAATCCTAATCACCTTGGTCTGCCTAGTTTAGTTTCTTGGTTTCATATCCCTATTATTTTTATACCAAATAATGGTATATAGAGAAATGTTGTTATTTGACAACATTGCCCATTTTTAAACTTGAATATGAATTCCCCAACTTTATTCATAGCATTATATAATTGGATAAGTTTCTCCTATAATGGGAAGGAGCTCCAAATCATTATCCACTAAAATCCCTCCCTATCACTAATTCATTTTGATTATAAATGTTTTATCTTGTGTAACAAAGCTTTGGGAAAATATCCTAGGATACCTGAGGCCAATACATAATAATAAAATTGGGATCAAAAATCAAAACAAAGCATTTAAAAAAGGAAATCAAAATAAATATACTACTCTCTCAAAGGACAACTGTGAAATCCATAAAATATACAAAAATATACAAAATATCAAAAGTGTAGACTACTCCATTGAAGGAAACTACTTTTAAAAGCATATCTAAAAATATATACCACTCCCTCAAAGGATGGATATCATGCATAAAATATCCCAATTAATCTTCCCACATTGATCAAATTTCTTTAATTTATTATACTTCCCTCATTAATCAGTCTACATAGATTGACACAAAAGGATTTTATGGTTGACCTTAATTCTGAGTATATAAGATGAACACATATTTTTCTTAAAAATCTTCTTTTTATCAAATTCTAAAATCAAATCCTTAGATCCTAAATTTAGTTGACCTAAATTTTTTAGGATAATTATTATTAGTTGGTTAAGGATGCATATGCATTCCTTTCAAGTGGTTTTCTTGGGTCATGGTAAAAACCAATAATGAGAAATAAACACCTTTTTAAATTAAATATATGCTAAAATAATTACAAATTGGTGCTTATATCCTAAAATATAATAAATCAACAATCCATATTCTATAACCTATAAATCAAATCAATTATAATCATAATCCATAATCTAATCTGATATCATAATTTCAAACATTCTAAATTTTTAAATCCATAATCCATAAACACATCACATAAAATCTATAATCAATATTCAATAATCAAATATATATATATATATATATATATATATATATATATATATATATATATATATATATATATATATATATATATATATATATATATATATATATATATCCTAATAAATCACTTTTTCTAAATCCATAATCCCATACTCCATAAAATTTAAGAATCTATATAAGAACAATCCATACACATCCATAATCCATATTCAATAATCAAATATATATATATATATATATATATATATATATAATATTTAAAATGTTTATGGATTAAGGATATTATGGTTTATTTAGATCATGGATTATGGATTTTTATGTGATGTGATTAGATTATTTTATTATGGATTGAAATGTTACAAAATGCATATGGATTCATGATTAGTATATTATAGCGGATGTGTTTCTTATGTATGTAATGTTTAAAATGTTCATGGATGTGACTTTTGATTATGTGAGTATGGATTAATGAATTGATTAAATTATGGATTATGGGTTTTTATTTAAAAATACTTATGGATTATAGAATATATATATATATATATATATATATATATATTCTATAATCCATAAGTATTTTTAAATAAAAACCCATAATCCATAATTTAATCAATTCATTAATCCATACTCACATAATCAAAAGTCACATTCATGAACATTTTAAACATTACATACATAAGAAACACATCCGCTATAATATACTAATCATGAATCCATATGCATTTTGTAACATTTCAATCCATAATCAAATAATCTAATCACATCACATAAAAATCCATAATCCATGATCTAAATAAACCATAATATCCATAATCCATAAACATTTTAGATATAAATATATCACATGTAACAATCCTAATAAATCACATCATCTAAATATATAATCCCATACTCCATAAAATGTAAGAATCTATATAAGAACAATACATACACATCCATAATCCATAATAAAAACATAATCCATAATCATGAAGCATTTGTATAAATAATTAGTGTACATCAAAGTATCTGTATACATTTCTATGGTTCTTTGGCCGGTACAATAAATATAAATACATAAATACATGAGATAATGTGTAAATTATATCCTACTCAAATTAATGCTCTCAAGGGACCCACCACCATCTCTAATCCCATCTCTTCCCCCATATCCACCTCTATCCATATCCCTAACTCTCCTACAAGATACATTACCCTTGTTCACTGACCTTGTATGTGTACATCTAGAGGACCTACCCTATGTAGCTATATTGGATGCATAGTGTAGAATCTCTAGATGTAGGTTAAGAATGATCTAGTCATAATATCTCATCTCATCCTATATCTCCTTGTATCTCTTAATGCTCATAGTCATCACTTATCTAGTGCTCATTCCCACCACCTTTCCAACTCTCTACATTGATGGCTCTCTCCCCCCTTCCCAAGTTATCTCTCTCTACCCTATAGTGATCTCATTCCTCCACCACCATAAAATGACTCATCTAAAATGATTCAAACCCCACATTTAATGTATCTAATCATTTCTAAAGGGTATATTTCTCAATCTACACTATGATCAAAGCCCCTTATGTGACAATTAGTTATCCCTATAAGGTGATACACTAATCCCTAAGTGCATTCCTTTCCATGATAATCTCCTTCATGTCTCTATATTCCTACTCTATTTCCTCCTATCCCCCATCATCATCATCTCCCATATTAGCATCCTCCTCAACCTCCTCCATCTCGTTGTCCCCTCCCTCCTGGCACAGATGTACCATTCTATCCTACCTCACTACCCACTACTCAACCCACCATGTTATAAATATAGAAGTGAAACTTACATCCTCTCCTACTAGCACCATATCTTCCTTTATAGGAACATTTCTAATGACTAGTCTTGGAATCTCTCATTCTGTCTCATCTCACCTATATACATGTGGGGTCAATAGAATGCCCTACACTATTTTTAACTGCTACCACACTCATATAAAATGGAGATACTCTAGGTACTTAATCTTCCTCCCCATCACCCACCTCTACCTACATATACCTGTGAGGTCTACATCTACCCTAAAATATATAGGAAATATAAGATAAGGTGGCCAAATGATGTTTTCATCCCTCAATCCCTCTAGAAATTCTTGATATTAATCTATATCCTAAGTAATTCCATCTATAAAGCTTTGTGCTATATTAGCCTTCCATCAAAGAAAGGTCACACTGTAATCTATATTATACCACTATATCCATAAGGTACTAATGGGTTACACTATCCTAATGTGCTCATAAGCCCATCACTATAGAATAAAATGACATCCAATCCATATTGCCTTTTGGTCCTCTAACCCTAGAGCTCCCTTTAAATCTATGCTATTAAAGTAGATGCCCTTGAAAAAATAATTTGGTTCTCTAGCATGTTTGTAACTACACCAATCAAGATGCAAAATTTTTTTACTCCCCTTGAGTCTAGGAGTGTGTAATAGGATATCTCCAACATCATCATAGTGAGTACACCTCTCCCCTCTATATCAACTACATATAAAGGCTCAAAAGCAAACCACTAGAAATAAATATGATATCCTCTATGTCATCACCATATAGGTGTGTCAATGCCTCTCCTCATCCCTACTCATCCATAGGTACTATTAGTGCTCCCTACACTATAATTCACAAAATTTTGTAGATGTACTCCTTAGTGATGGTCATCTCTCTGGTCAAAAGTTAGAATGTCCTAGTCATAACATCCCAATGCTCCAACAAGGCAACCAAAAATATCATGTCTTGATGGATGAATATATATTGATGTACCCATCTCAGATTTATGGCCTCCAAGTGGACCCAATCATCATCACCAAACTAGACTCATAATCACTCTAGTAAGGGTGGCACTCGATCTTGTGTCCATAGTAGAATCAATGCCTATCACCAACATACCCTATAAGCATAGATTTTCTTAAAAAATCTAACTTATATTAACCCTATACTATAATAAAATACATTCACATTTTTAGGTGAATCCATGTTGATCCCTTATAGATAGGTGTCGTTTTAGAGGGATCAACATTGTTCTATCTAGATCAGCACTATTTTAATGAAATGACATTGATTATATATGAATCTTCATGAATTCACCAGATAATTAGTGCCAATTTTTCATCACCATCTTACCATAATACTAACCCTATCCTACCTCCAAAAATCTTATAAATTTAAAAAAATCAAAAAATTAATAAAATAATAGACATAACTCATCTTATGAGTGTCATCATTACCTCAATTTGATACCACTAGCCTCCATATCATCTCATAGTAAACTCATCATTTCAGATCTCAAACATCATTTCATTTTCATAAATATAAAATGAGCCCTTTTCCATGTCAAACTTATTTATATACCTAAATTTAGATCAATGTTGATCTATTTTGGATCAACATCAACTTGGTGGATCATTATTTATTCATTTTAGATCAATGTTAATTTATCCCTTTTTACAATACTTATAATTTTAAATATATCCAACCCTACTCCTTAGCTTTATCCTAGTACCTTGACACATCTACCTTATTATTTTTCCTAGACCATTTTTGGTTTGTGGATTTTAACCCCTGTTAGTCCCATAACTTTTGTAAGGTATGTACTCTTTTGCATATCTCCCCTCGGTGGGTCTTGAGAGTGAAATTTCTCTTGAGAACAACTATCTATAGGTAGTGTGCACATCATATATCACACCAGATACTTTGGTCAGCCAAACCCTATCACTTATCCTCTTAGTTTGCCTTCATTTAAGCCCACTTATTTATAGTTGTAGAATTTTATTATGAAATTTTATTTGAGGAATCTCTACCTATATTACCTTATATCATATCAGTGAAAAATGTATACTTCATCTTATGTATCCACATTTATTATATCTCATTTTTTATCTATTCATTTTATCCATTATTCCATGTTTCAAACCTATCACTTGCTCCTTATCTTCCACCAACTCCTAGTTCAAGAAGGGATACCTCATCACATAAACCTATGGAAGTGGATCTCTCATGGTTTTTGTCTCATGGCATGTATTCTATACCACTCCAACAAAATGGGCAAATGTAGACACTATAATTTCATACCCTATATATGATTAATTAGGTATTGAATGCATTTATTTTAATTTAATATCCTAAATAAACCCTATCTTAAGGTTTAATATATTTACCATTGATAACCCAGTAACTTGTCTTTACTATTACCTTTCTACCCCACCTAACCTCCTAAATTCATTAATAATCTAGGGAATCTGACCCCTAACCACTTTACCCCTGCATAGTTTCATTACCAATAAATCCATATGTATCAAAGCCAATTTCACCCATCATTGAAATAAAGTTGCCAATTTGGGTAAATCAACATCGATTCACCTGAGATCAACACTAATTTTCTAGATCTATGTTGATCCATAAGTACCCAACCAAAATTTACATTCTAGATGAGAAATTTAGAACCTCAAATTGCTGCTAGATTTCTTTGAGAATTAAATATGTCTTTAATGACAATATATCAAAAAAATTCTACTTTCAATCTACATCCTTTGTCATGAGTCTAAAAGACTATCTGAATTTGTGAAGAAATATTTCATTATGTTTGTTATCATATCCAAGGTAAGTCATCATATATTTATTTTATTTTATATCAATTATTATTCTTTAATATGCTTATGTAATCTTTAAAATAATATTTATATCCCTCTATATTTATTAATCAGTCTTTATTATCTAATCTATTCTCAATTTGTAATTAAGCATAGAAATAGAGAAAATCAATGCTGATTAATTCTAAATCATCATCGATCCTCAGAATCAACATTGATCCTATTAATATTGACATCAATCTACTATGTTTAATTTTAAAATCCTAAAACCTTAATCTTAGACCCTTGTCTACAATCCTTACTAATTTTCTATCATTTTGAATATGGCCTTTGTATGTAGATGACTCTCTCAGGAATAATAAATGATGTAATCAATATCACTGATCTTCCTATAATATCCCAACCCCTATTTTTTATCACAATGACATAGCTTTCAACCTAGCTCTCTACGATATTTTTTATTTTCCCTTTTCCAAAGCCATTGATGACCAACTAGATGTCATATATGATGATGTAAATGCCACTACAACTTATTAAGATGAATATTATACTTATATTGATAGCTTAAACAAGGATTGATTTTTAATTATCATTTTTATCATATATTTTATATATTAAAATTTTATATGTTGTTTATCTACTTGATTTTATAAACGAGTGAACTGACATCCATTTGAGGAAACTCACAACTTCTTGGGACTATTTTTTGACTAAGTAGGTTACCCAATTATCTATTAATCTATTTTTATCCAAGTTTTTATATGTGTGTAGGTTATTCTTCCTAGTCAAAAATAAGATCTCATTATCACTAAATTTAAAGTTGTGTGTAACATCTTCTATACCATAGGTATTCACCATAAACCTAATTTTCATTTGAGTTTTTAGTAAGTAATTTAAATTTAAATAAAAATTTAAAACTAATATAACAATCACTTTTCTAATAGGGTAATGACATATAAAATATTTAGATCCCATTATTATTGATGAACTCTTTTTAAGGATTCATATGAAAGGGTGAGAAAGTGTGAGGCATGTCAATAATTTGTAGGTAAACCTAGATTAACAACATTTCTTCTTCAATTAATGATAGTTGAAGAACCTTTTCAATAATGGGGATTTGATTTTGTTATAACATTGAATACTAATTTAAGTGTAGGTTACACGTATGTTCTCACAGTAAAAAAATAATTCAATAAGTGGGTAGAGGGGATCCCTATTAAGAAAACAACTTCAAAAGTCATTTGTAACTTCATTAAATAAAATATCTTGGTATAATATGGAATCCCACCTAAGATTGTTATAGATAATACCTCTAATTTTTATCTTTAGAGATGATTGGATTTTATTATGGGTACATCATTTCCTTGTCTCATTCATAAAACTATCATATATAAGGTAATGGTTAGGTTGCATGAAGAAACAAGAATCTATTCATAACATATGTAAAGTTGTTAACAAAAAAAAAATTTGGCATAAAAAGATATATGATGCTTTTTGGGAAGATCATATAACACCTAAAAATGTTATTGGTATGTCTCCATTCTAGTTTTTACACTAAATGGATTTTGTGATTCCCATAACTTTTGAGTTACTTTCCCTATAGTTATCTAAATCCATTGAGAATCCATATTTAGAGATCCCACTAAAAAAAAATCTACCTACAACAACTAGAAGAAACAATGACATAGGTGGTTAATAGAATCATAGAACATCAAGTTCATGTCAAAGTTATCTTTGATAAGAAGGAAAAGAAAAGATAATTATAAGTAGGAGATCTAGTCCTACTATGGGATAGTCATAGAGAACCAAAAAGAAGTCACATGAAGTTTGATTCACTTTGGATGGGGCCATTTAAGATTATGCACTTTTTCAATAATAATACTTTCTATCTAGAATATCATGATAAAACTCATCTACCATTTCCCTTCAATAGGATATATCTCAAACATTATTTCTAGTAAGAACTAGGTGTCCCTCTTTTATATATATGTAAATACATTTTTGTCTGTGTTTCTTTCCTACTCTTTATTTTTTGCTTATGTCATTGTATTATTTCCTTTGCCATTTTCCCCCTCTTTGTTGCTTCATCCTATTGTGGGTTTATATTTTAAATAATCCGTACCATTTTTCCTAATCAAGCTAGTCAATAACTCTATATCTAGATGAGTTATTACTACATGAATATTCATGTTCACCTCTAAGCTTTTCTCATTTCAAATGATGGTTTGCCTTTGAATTGAATCATTATACGAATGCTAGTCTTACATAAATGAGAATATAATAGTCACTTAGCCTTATCCTTGGTCAATTTTATATTCAAAGTTAATCATAAGAATATAAAAGACACTTTTATCTTCATATTTTAGTTTTTGTAAAGACACATAATGAAAATTCCCTTACATACACTATCATGTTGGATATGTGATAACACCTATCAGGTTGAGTACTTAACCCTCACATACACTTTATTTCATTATGTGACAATATTTAAATGGCTTGAGGACCCATCCTTTTATTTAAGATCAGTGATTTTTCAAATTGATCAAAGTTATTGTATTACCCAATGGATAAAACATCATCTTATAAAAATAGAGAATCCAGTTTCTTTTCCTTCCTTGTAGTTCAAAATCCTAGTTAGAGCCAACTATTGCCACAATTTTTGGAAAGATAAAAATGAGTGGAAATTTAAAATTTTAAAAAATAATTTTAATTTGAGCTCAAAATCATCAAATTTTAAAAAATTAAAATTTTTAATTGTTTAATTAAGTTTAAATAATTAATAACAAAATTATGGGAAAATTACTTTTTTATACAAAGATGTTTTAAAATGCTTTTGAGATCCCTATGTAAAAAGTCATTAACTTTCCCCAAAACTTGTAAAATACATTTAAAATTTTATAAGTTGTATAAATGTGCATTGATTTTCCCAAAGTTGTGCAAAATTCCTTGACCTTTTTCAAATCATGCAATTTGAAAATTTATTTTTTCACTCCATGTAATTTACAAATTCCTTTTTCCACTCGTGAAATTTGCATTTTCTATTTTTTAATCCATGAAATTTGATTTTTTTTTTAATCTCATGAAATTTGTGATTTTTTTTAGTTTTATACAATTTTAAAAATCAAATTTCCATTTTATGCAAGTTACAAATTTGTTTTGAAATTTTGTGCAAGTTGCAAATTTATTTTACATTTCCCCTTCTCATGTAATTCCTAATTATATTTTACCAAACTGTGAAAATTGAATTTGCACTTCCCTAAATCATTCAAATCAAAAATAAAATTTCTTGAGTTATGTAAATTTAAACCTCCATTTTGTAATTTACTTTTTTAACCATGCAAATTGCCATTGTAAATTCAACAGTCCTTTTTTAGCTTGCATGCAACCACCTTTACTCTTTCCCCTAATTATGCAAGTTACATTATTTTATTAGGTAATTTTGAATCAAAAGCATATTACCTTATAAAAAAAATTCAACTTGCATTCTCAATATCTAAAAATATTTTTCAAATTAAAATTATAAATAAAATAAGATTTTTATTTTTTGCTAACAAGAAAGATTCCAAGCAACCAAATGAGGGTTTTGATTTAATTTTCTTGTTTTTCCTATCAAGAGAAATGTGTCAAATGATAGGTTTCAAAATATAAAAGAATAAAATGTTTTAGGGTTGTAAATTATGTCATGGTAATGTCATGGAGGTGTCTTGATGAGTGGATGAAGTGCCTTGATAGCCTAAGTGGCAATGATAAAGTGTACAATGTGCTTGTCCTAGTATGCTTGAAGGAAGCTTGGTTCATATTAAATTTTGGTATTGTTAGATATTTTTAGGGAATATTATGGTGATTTTATCATGTACAAGGTGTCATATCATAATTTAAAAATGATTTGAGTGCTTGTGTGTATGAGTTGAATTCATCCGGTTCATCATTATTCTCATCTAGACATTTTGGGTCTAATGGAAAAACATTTGAGTAGGTAGTTTGATGATGTCATAATTTCCATGTTTGGATGAGTCAAGGAAATTTTGTCATATGGTTTTGATCAAATTAGTCCCTAGTTTCTATGTCGAAAGTCTCAAGTCTAGAGATGAAGCACAATAAAAGATATGCAAGTGTAAAGCTGGGATCTCATGCATTTTTATGGTGGAATATCTCACATGTGTGGATGTTTTAAGAGAAGGTTATCATATGTGTTTATTTAGTTTTGTACCTAGTTTATTTGTGTTAAATTTTAGGTCAAGCGTTGAAGCACAACAAAAGCTATGCAATCACAAAGTTAGTCTTTCCAAATAGTTATTGACATAGTTGGCTCTATAAATAGATAAATATGAGGAGGAATTTTAATTTTTTTATATCTCACATGTGTGAGGGTTCTAAGATTATATTATTATATGGTTGGATTATCCTATGTGAGGAGATCATATGGTCCAATTTTTAGAACTTTTGCTTGATCGAAGCAAAAGATATGGAGTTCCAAAGTTGGTATTTTAGGTAGAAAAGCAATGGTCACCATACTTAATCATTTTTGTACAATGTTAAAGATAAGGACTAGATGGAGATCTAATGGCTCATTGGAGATTATGAAGTGAAGATTAATAGTGTGAAACTTATCATAGAGATCAAAATGTTCATTGGTTAATGAATTTAAAGATCAAGATCCTTACAGAAGGATCAATAAAGTGTGTTCATTCTAAGATGTTAGGATGAAACAACATGAGGACAAGTGCTCGATGGTTAATGATAAAAGTGCTCAAAAGGAATGCAAGGGTGCCAAGTGTCATGATCATGGGGGTTCTGAGTAAGATTGAATGATGAGCACTATAATATAAATATCTAAATGATCCACAGAGATTGATGGTGTGTGTTGAGTCAATATTGAAATATTAAATGAGATGAGGTTAACTATTTGAGGTTTAACTATGACTGTTTAAATTCAAATATTTGAATTTAACAAAAGGGAAAAATAATCTATGATTTTTGGGTCATATCTTATGATCTATGTAGAATTTGCTCATAGTAAAAAAATAAAAAATTTAGAGGACTCACCAGTGCATCTATAAATATAGATTTGAATATCTAAAAGTGTGTACAGTCAAAGATATTGAGGTTTAAAGTTTACTATGTGTTTATGCTTATTCTACAAGTAACCCAGGAAGGATAATTTATCTTGTGTAGATTTTGTTTTAATGTTTCATGATGACTTAGTTATTGGAGAGTGTTGTAAACTCTATGAAGACCATCTATGTTCATTTTGGATATGTGATAATTCTATCTTGAGTATGAACAATGATTAATAAGTTTATTATGTGTTAATTTATGGTGTCCTTATGAACAAGGCTAATGTTTCAGTTGTTTGATCTTGCACAAAAGAGTGCAATGATGAATATAAGCATTTGAAGAAGACTAATGGGTCATGTAGAGTGGAACTATGTATGTTTAAGTCATCTTATGTTTTAATTTTGATCATTGTTGTGCTAATAGAGTGAATAGGTCTTCATGAGACCTATAAGGGCTAGTTTGGCCTAATTGCAAGGTGTTGTTCCATAAGGGTGATATATGGGTGATGTCTAACCTATGTGGATTGTGTTGAGTTTTGTCTTCATATGATAGATTCTTTAAGGGTTAAGGCATGCCTAATGTCCAACTAATTTTTTGATATTCAATAATGCTCTTTATATAGTGAAACCAAAATATGATGGTTTTTATACTTGTGAGAAACTTCTATGAATAATGTGAATAAGAGATTTGTGGAGTGAAAGGGAGGTAGAGTTCCCAATAGATAGTTGAATGATTAGATCAAATTGAGTACTATGTGTATGATATGTGGGTCATGTTTTTAATGTCATAATAGTGCTCTTGTAAATATAAAGATTGAGTGTGAGTGAAGGTGAAGAGTTATAATCATAATTCCATCATCAAGTGTTGAAAACGTTAGTTTAAAGGTGGATGTGTTCATATTGTTATTATGTTAGCTCAACATCTAGGGGGTTACAGCCTCCTTGCAAGGTATAACTTCCTAAAAGTTTGGTTATTATTTTAGCTCAACTAGACATGTGTTACATCACCTTATGGGATTATAGTCTCACTAAATAAGGGATGGTAATTCTTTGATCAATTAAAACTAGTCTAAATTAGTTTTTGATATTTTATGATAGTAGTCTAATTGTAGGTTCTAGTGGGTTTTTTTCTCCAAGAGTGTTTCCCACATATGTCATGTGTTATGTACTTGATCTTGCATTGTATATCTTACTCATTTATATGAATGATGTGTATGATTTATGAATGATTATGGTAATTGATTAAGAAATTGAAAGGATTGAAATCAAATTTGAAATATCTAGGCTCAATGATTCACCCCACTTTCAGTGATTGTACCTCTAATAATTGGTATCAAATTATGTCCTTTGGTAAAGGATTTATAGCTTTAAGGTGATCAAAGTTATAGTATGGGTAGTCATCAAGGAGGTTTATCTACTAAGAAAGCACTGATATTTAGTGGATCCAATTATGTTATTTGGAGTGCAAGGATGAGGACATACATTATGTTCCTAGGCTTGATGTATGGTAATATATTATGGATGGTTATGTTATTCCTACTACTCCTCCATATAGTAATATAGAAAATAATCTACTTGAGAATAATTCTAAGGCAATGAATGACATTACTTATGGTCTTATAAATACTAAATTCACCAAGGTAATCCATTGTAAATCTATTAAAGAGATCTAGGATAAATTTCAAATCATTTATTAAGGATATTCAAAGGTTAATCTTTCTAAGTTATAGACTCACATAAGTCAATTTGAAAGTCTCAAGATGAAGTAAAAATATTTTGTGGCATCCTTTATGCAAAGAGTTGATGAGATTGTGAACATCATCAGAGGTCTTAGAGATAACTTTGAATAATCAATATAGTTCAAAAGTTATTAAGGTCCCTTTATCTCAATTTTTATCCTAAAGTATCTATAGTAGAAGAGAGTCATGATCTTACTCAACTGAAGTTAGATGAATTTTATGGAATTCTTACTACCTATGAGATGAGGAAGAATGATGATAGACCACCAAAAAAGGAAGCAAAATTTAAGATAGAAATGAATACTAAGAATAAGTTCCAAGGTAAGAAACCCAAGGAGGATGACATTTATGATATTGATTAGGATAGAATTATTGCTTTATTTACAAGGAAATTAAAAATAAGTTCAGGCAAGTATAAGGGTAAACTACCCTTCACATGCTTTAATTATGGAGAGATATGATATTTTTCTAGAAATTCCCCTCATAAGCATGATAATGAAGAGCATGATGAATACCAAGATGAAGACAAGAAGACATACAGGTTTGATAATAGGAATAAATAATTTAGAAGGTTTGAAAACAAAAAGTACTTCAAGAACAAGAAGAGTCTCTACACCAAATAAGATTATAACTCATCAGATGAGACTGAAGTCAATGAATCAAAATATGATCATAATGATGATGGTATTATTGAAGATGAAGACCTATTCATGATTGAGGAAGGTAGTTTCTCACATAAAAAGGATTACTTAGAATGATTTATATGATGATGAAGATGAGATGGACTATGAGACTAATTTGACAAATGATATTCAATAACTAAAGATTGAGAAGAAGATCAATAAGAAGATGAAATTTAAACTCAAGGACTATGAGGAGAAATTTAGTGTGTTTGAGGCAAGATTGGTTGAAAAATATAGAGAGCATGAATGTGTTGTTATGTTTCTTAATTCTAATTTGGAATCTATGTCTACATACTAAGAGCCAAAGAAGAAGAATGCTCAAGGAATGTTTATAAAATTGTGTCTTTGAAATATGATTTAGATAAATATGAAAGCAAGGTGAAATCATTTATCAATTTAGATAAAAGTTATAATAAGTTGGATGATCTCATAAAGATTCAAAATTTATCTAGTCAAAGATCTGAATTGGGTTTTACTAAAGAGGCTAAATTTACTTCTCAAGTAGACATGAATATCAATGAGAGAAAGGTGGATCAATATTTAAAGACAAATAATCAAACAACTAATGAAGGTGTTGATAGAATGAATAAAAATAAAATTAGATATCCAAATGTCATGAGGTATGCAATTTTCAATGGTTACCATTTCACATGTAATCAATTTTGGCATAAAGCTAGAGAATGCACGAGACATGTTAGAAATGAGTTTGTATGGAACTATGATGGGGGTCATCAGTCAAAAAGTTATACAAAATATCAAGTGCCTCAATTATATTTTTTTGGGACACTTTGTAAACCATTTTTAAAATAATATTATAAAGGTGAGACCTCTTCAAAAGGAGGAGGTTGTTTCATTTTTCATGACATAGGACACATTGCAAGTTTCTATCCAAACAAGGTAAGTCAAACTATGTTTCCATCAAGGAGTATGGTGTGATATAATTATGAATAGAGAGGTCACATTGATATTTTATACAAGAAAATGTCTAAAATTCATAATAGTTTTAATCAAGCTCCTAGAGTGCAAGTAGTAAGACAAGTCAACTCATGGAAGCCAAAGGTGGTAAGTATGAGTCATGATGAGACTGCAAGCCCAAATAATCTATTTGTTATGGTGGAGAATGCTTCAAAAGTTGAAGAGTACCAAAGACTCTCATTATCTACTCATTTTTTGAATTAAGAGACCACGATCAAAGAGAAGACCAAGGTGATGGTTAAAGATAAGCCTGAGGTATGTATGGATCCAAGTGAACATCCTACCATTGTTGAGCATGTATCATGCAAAGAACATAAATTATTAGTGCCTAGTGATGAGTTTCAAAATTATAAGGTGGATTATTTAGATGAAAATGTATGTTATGAATCTATGTTGTATCCATGTTTTATCAATATAATCTTAGAAGAGAATAAGAGTGATTTGAAAAAGTAACCAATTATCATAGTTTAAACTGAGAAAAAAAACAAAAACAAGAAGTTTTACAGCTATAAGAGGATTCCAATAGTTACTGAGTAGATTTGGGCCACTCCTATCTTCACTTTGTTTTATAACATTGTGGTTTAGAGGATGTCTTTATCTACAGTTCTTAAGAGACTCCTTTTAGTCGAGAAGAAATTATTATTGTGGTGTTTTTTAAAAGGTATGCTTTGAAGCAGTCTGTAGGATCAAATTGAAGGTTCTAAAATTATAAAGGAGGATTTTTGGGTTTTCAAGATAATATTTTTCATATAAAGGTCCATTGACCTTATTCTATCATGCTCCAAGTGGTTTTGTGGTCTAAAGGTATGTTGAAGTCAAATTGATGATTTTTGAGTGCTCTTGGTTTTCTTAATTTTTGACTTAAGGGCAAGTAAGCTGAAATGGTTTATAATATGTATGGGTTCCCAAAGGTATGGAGGCTCAAATTTTATTCCAAAAGTGTGTGATTGGTATCTCCCAGTGTATTATAAGTTTCAAAGGTGTGCATTGACTAGAAGGAGGTTTGTTGACCTTGTTTGTTTTGAGATTTAAGGGTTTTAGGATATGTTATAAAATTGGTTTATCTTATGATTTGAGGTATAAGGATTACTAATAGGTTGAATGGGTCAAATTGGTTGTCAAATAAATCTTCAAAAATATTTTAAGGTTTGTGTTTTTCAATTTATTCATGCTTTTGTCAAGATGGAGGCTAATTGGCTAGTAGGTTTGTGAAGGAAGTATGTTGTAAAGAATGAGCTAGTTGTTGAAAATTTGTGTGCATGAGGGGACATATGAGAGTGATATAGATATGAATTTTTAGGTCTTGAAGATGTGTCTACTAAATTTTTTGGGCTATGTAAGTTCCATGTAGGGATACAAGGAGTTTAGATAGGCCTAATATGAAGATTTGATGTTTTTTCATAGTGTTCACAAAAGAGAAAGGCATGAGTATTTCAAGGTGAGTTCTCAATTTGGTTTAGTTCATGTTTACTATATGGTGATTGGCATGAATTTTATTGGTGGTCTTTGTGGGAGCTTGAGTTAGAAGGTTAGTAAGCCTCTGTCTTGATTTTCATGGTGTATGGAGATATCAATATGCTCAAGATGTGAAATAGATCAAATATATTAGGGGGAGTCCCTCTCAAATATTTTTTGGTGGTTTCCATTATTTTTTAGTGATTTTTTTGTTTTTATTTTATGGTTATAGTCTTTGGTTGAAGAATTATTAGCATGAAGAAAGAGGAAGTTGTCAAGGAAAGAAGAGGTAGGCTCAAGGTAAGGGGGAGTTTATATCATATTTATAAGGTGGCCCTCTCTTATTGCCAGTCTTTTTATGTCTTCAATATTATTTGGTTCTAACTTTTTCATTACGTAAAAAGGGGGGAAAGTTCCTATTGTAGGAGTGCTTGAAGAGAGAGAAGGAAAGGTGAGATGTATGATATATGTTGACATTAATGACAAAGGGGGAGATTGTTGGAGAGTTTTAAATGATGTCAAGGTAATTTCATGGATGTGTTAAGTTAAGTGTATGAATTGCCTTGATAGCCTAAGTGATAATGATAAAGTGTGCAATGTGCAGTATGCTTGAAAGAGGCTTGGTTGATCTTAAGTTTTGGCATGGTTAGAGATGTTTAGGGATGAGCATGGTGATTTTATCATGTGTAAGGCATCATATCAAAATTCAATAATGATTTTAGTGCTTGTTTGCATGAGTGGAATTCACCCAGTTCATCATTATTTTCATCTAGACATTTTGGGTCCAATGGCAAAAAATATGAGTAAGTAATTTGATGATGTCATAATCTCTACATGTGGATGAGTCAGGGTGAATTGGTCATATTATTTTTATCACATTAGTCCCTAGTTTATATTCATAAAATATCAAGTCTAGTGATGAATCATGATAAAATATATGCAAGTACAAAGTTAGGCTCTCAGGTATTTTGACAGTGTTTTCACATACTTAGCCAAATTTTCAATGTGGCAAGAAAAGATAAGTAGGTTTTTTTATGGTATAGTATATCACACATGTGGAGACTTAAAGAGAAGTTGATCATTAGGTTTGTTTAATTTTATGCCTAACTGATTTACACTAACTTTTAGGCCAAGCATTGAATCATGACAAAATATATGCGTGTGTAAAGTTGGTCTTTCTAGATAGTTCTTGATATAGTTGGCTCTGTTAATAGATAAATCTAAGGAGGAAGTTTTAATATTTTTATATTGCACACATGTGAGGGTTACAATAATATATTTTTATATGGTTGGATTCTCTTATGTGAGGAGATCATATGGTATAATTTTTAGAACTTGCACTTGATCGAAGTAAAAGATATGGAGGTCCAAAGTTGGTCTTATAGGTAGAAAAGAAATGGTCCCCATACTTAGTCATTTTTTCACAATGTTAAAGATCAGGACTAGATGCATACGTAATAGCTCATGGGAGATCATATAGTGAAGATCTACAATGTGAAACAAGTCAAAGAGGTCAATTTATTCATTGGTTAATGAAGTTAAAGATCGAGTTCCTTACAAAAGTATCAATGGAGTGTGTTCATTCCAAGAGGTTAGGATGCAGTGAGATAAGGACAAGTGCTTGACAGTTAATAGTAAAAGTGCTCAGAAGGCATGCGATGGTGCCAAGTGTCATGATTATGGGGGTTGTAAGCATGATAAAATGATGAGCACTATAAGATAAAGACCTGACTAATCCATAAAAATTAATGGTATATATTAAGTCAATATTACAAGAGTGCATGAGATGATATCTACTATTCAAAGTTTAACTGTGACCATTTGAATTCAAATATTTGAATTTAATAAAGGGAAAAAATATTCTATGGTTTTTGGACCATATCTTTTGATCTATGTAGAATTTGCTCATAGTGTAAATAGAAAATTTCTAGAAGACTCCAAGGTGCATCTAGAAATATAGATTTAAAGATCTAAAATTGTGTATAGTCAAATATATTAAGGTTCAAATTTTGAATGTGTGTTTGTACTTATTCTCCAAGTGACCTAAGAAGGATAATTGATCTTGTGTAGATGTGGTTTCAATATTTCATGATGAATTACCTATTTAAAAGTGTTGTAAAATACATAAGGACCATCTATGTGCATTTTGGATATGTGATCATTATTTATTGAGTATGAATATTACTCAATAAGTTGATCATGTGTTTTTTCATGGTGTCCTTATGAATAAGGCTAATGTTTGAGTTGTTTTAGATTGCATAAAAGAGTGAAATGATGATTCTAATCATTTGAGGATGACTAAGGGGTCATGTAGAGTTCACCTATACATTTTTAAGTGGTCTTATGTTTCCATTTTGCTTGTTTTTGTGCTAATGGAGTGAATAGGTCTTTATGAGACCTATAAGGGCTAGTTTGGCCTAATTAAAATGGGTTGTTTCTTAATGGTGACCTATGGGTGCTATGGATAGCCTATGTGGATTGTATTGAGATGTGCCTTCATATGATAGATGACTTAAGGGTTAAGACATGCCTAATGGCCAACCAAGTTATTGATAGTCATGAATGCACTATATATAATAAAATAAAAATATGATGGTTTATAGACTTAGGAGAGACTTGTATGTGGAGTGTGCATATGATAATTGTGGATTGAAGGAGAGGTAGAGTACCTAGTGGATAGAAGAATGATTAGATTAGATTAAAGACTATGTGTATGACATATGGGTCATGTTTTTTATGTTATAATAGTGATCTTACATATATGAAGATTGAGTGTGAGTGAAGGTCAAGAAAGATAATCATAAATCCATTATCAGGTGTTGAAAACATCAGTTCAAAGGTGTATGTGTTCATAGGTGTTGTTGTGGAATATCAACATCTATGGGATTATAGCTTCCTTATAACGTGGAACTTTTTAAAACTTTGGTTGTTATTGTAGCTCAGATAAACATGTGTTGTAGCATCTTGTGGGATTATAGTCTCACTAAATAAGGGATGGTAGTTCCTTTATTAGTTTCATCTAGTCTAAAATAGTTCTTATTATTTTAGGATAATATTCCAATTACAATTTCTAGTGGGTTTTTTTCCTCTAAGAGGGTTTCTCACATATGTCATGTGTTATGTGATTGATCCTACATTGTCTCTTTTGCTCATTGCTATGAATGATGTGTATGTTTCATGAATGCTTATGGTAATTGATTAATAACTTGAAAGGATTAAGATTGAAGTTGAAATATCTAGGCTCATTTATTAACCCCCCTCTTAGTGATTTTACCTCTAACCCACAAAAAGGATCAAATTTTATACTATTTTGATCTACCAAGGCACCTAGCCATACAAGTGTGCCCAAGGAGAAATAAGGTAATTTAGATCATAAAAAGATAATTTCAAGTGTATTTCTACTTGATAATAAGCCATACTAGGTATTACCACTTCATTAGAGGTATGGGAAATAAAAAAATATAAAAGGAAATGATTTTTCATTATCTTACATCTACCAAGTGAAATGTATGGTCAACAGAAGTGGAAAGATCAAAAAATGAAAATGGAAAAGACTAGGTTTTGAATTTGTCTTTAACCAAGAAAAGGTCGTATGAATTGCATGAAAATTTTAAAAATTGAATATATTTCTCAAAATCTTATTATTTTTTCCTATTTCTTCTTCTTATGTCGTATGACCTACAAAGGGAGGTAAATTATAGTAATTAAAAGTTTATTTTTGGCTATTTCATGGTAAAAATCAAGCCATACAACTATTATATGGCTAGATGTATGCCCAAAGTATAATAAGGTTTAAAAAAAATGTTTTTGAAATTTTCTTTGGCCCACATTAAATTGTATGACTAAGTGGATGGATAAAGATGACAAAAAGTGACATAATTATTTTTTATTTCTTTAGAACAAGAGAATAACCATATGGACTTGGGAAAGAGAAAGAAAAATAAAAATAAGGGATAAGTGTTTTGATTTAAAAATTTTCAATTCCTCTTTGCTGAAAATTTACATCATACAACAGTGTATAGGAGGAGACAAAAATAGAATTAGTAGATTATAATAAAATTTTTAATTGTTTTTCTTGCATAAAAATCCATGAAATTTCATGTTAGTTTTGAAATTTTCAAATATTTTAGAAGTAACTAGCAATAAAATTATTATTTTGGCCTGAGGTAAAAGTATAAAATGGGGAAGCAAGATTTTAAAACCAAAAACAAGAATTTGTGAAATCATGTTTTGGCTTGTTTAAATTTAAAAAGAAGGTTCATCCTATAGTTGTGGAGTGATTTATCACATGTGAAGTAAAAACTACAAGTGGTAATTGAGTGATAAAGTTAAAATTCATCAGGTGGCATTAGAAAATACTAGAATAATTTTCATACATAAACTTGTGAGTATGTCATCTTGATGCATTTAAATAACTCATTTTGGGTTTAAGTTATTTAATTTTGTCAATTTTTGAGAATAAGGAGTTTTTTTCAAACATCTCCCACTTTTCTATTTTCTTGTAAAATTTGATGTCTCCATCCTCTACTCTAGAAAAGGAGATTCTAAGCAAAGATATAGAAACCATGAAATATCAATTTTAAGGTGTTATACCTCTCTCACCATTGGATTCCAATATTGAAAATATCATAGATATTGATCGAGGTCACATTAACTTATACAAATTTTTTGAAAGGATGCATGCAGTATATAAAACCAAATTTGGTCAAAGCATTTTTGATAGTGGATTGGTGCAAGCAATAACATTCTCAAATTTAGTATAGTCTTCTAAGCTAGTCTTGGTCATGGAAAATAACTATAACTTAGAGACAATGGAAGTAAAATATCTATAGGGGGAATTGGGAGAGATTTTTTCTTGAGAAAATATAAATATTTTTCACCTTTTAGATCATGAATATTTTGTACATCTAAATCTTGAGTGATCTTAAATATTTTTAGATGACAATAGTATTATGTGTGCTAAACAAATCAATAATGGATAGTTGATTAAGCCAAACATTCCTCCATAGGACTCCCAAAAAATATCATAAGGTTTGATTCAAGATTAAAATAAATGACATGATAACAATATTGTACATGATAGTGGGAAGCCAAGTAGTAAAGAAATTTTAGACATGGATGTATAGATTCATTTGGATCATCCTAAAAAATAAGAAATATATTAATTGGGGACAATTGATTAGTGATTCAATTCACAAATAGATAATGAAAATTAAACTTATGTTAAGGTTTTCTATGACTTCATATCTCATTTATGTTGTGGAAAGCCAAACATATTTTCATTAATTTTATACAATATATGATTTTGGGAAGACAATGGTATATGATTTTTATCCCCAATTGGAATTAAAAGAAAAACACTTCATTCAAAAAGGTGAATGATTTTTTTTTTATTTAATCATCTAGTTGTTTGAAAATGAGCTTTTCAACATGAGTATATCAATATAAGCCACCAAAAAGATATAAATATAGGTAACTTAGTCCATATCATTCCTAAATTTTAGTTATTTTAGAATCAGTGGTTGCGAGGTTGCCTTATATGCTTCCACAATATGTCAATGATAAGTGGGTATTGATGGAAATAATGAGATAAATTGTTGAAACACACAGGTTACTAATAGGATTCAAATTTCCAATCTCAATTGGTAGATATAATTATTCATGACTAATAAAATCCAAGATAATTGAAAAATATATGTCTCATAATAATCTCAAGATTTTTCAAAGCAAGTTTGTATTTGACATCAAGAGCTTGATTTAGAATAATCTTATACCTTCATATTAACATCTCTCACATTATAAGGACTATTGGATGGATTGAAATGATGATAAATTAGTAAGGATTAGAGACTATTCATGATTTACCAGAATGTAAATGGTAAATTTGGCATAATGAAAGTGCCAAGGAAGTTGGTGGATGATGAGGTCACATTAGATCTTATATTTAAAAAAGAAAATTTCATAATGAAGCCATTACCTATAGTCCATTAGGATAATATGGAATATAATTCTCTCAAAAGAACAAGATTAGTACTTAATATAACTCTTAAGTGGTTGAGGAGAAATGGAGTAAATGTTGGAAATGTTGATTTCCATAAAACTCCTAGGGATGATGAATTTAGTATAATCTATAAACAACATGATGGATTAGAGAAAAGTAGATGAAGGATGTCCAAATGGAGAACCCATAATAAGAGAATAAGTGAAAGAACCAAAATTTATTCTATAACATTTTACACCATGGAAGATTCTCAAGCTCAAAATATAGAGGTTAGGTGAAAATGTCTCCTTTTCTCCTAGTCTTTCAATTCTTCAAGAGATTCTTGTTGATAGTTTTCCACATTCTCAATAACTTAAAGATAATACAACCTAATAATTTTTGTATTCAAATGATATGTTGTTTCCTATGTCATATAATTTCCCATTACAAGAGATCACTCATGTTTATTCATATTCTCCCTTGAACCCTGAATTCCCTCTCAACTCCTCTTAAAGAACTCCAATTGATACAATCAATAAATAATAACAAGTAGAAACGTCTTTCCAAGTTACCACAACTAAGAAAACACATTATTAAACTATAGATATGATTTTACCACTAGTTTGAGATTATGTCCCACCTCCTTCTTAAATCATGACAACTTTATATTGGTTGTCCATAGTGGTGAATATATATATATATATATATTGAACCTAAGGAGATAGATTTTGAAACTTTGAAAATCCCTTTCTTTGAAACGCCAAAGAAAGAAAGAATAGTTTTACAAATGGAAATAGATGAAAAAGGAGATAAGTATGTAGAAGTTTCAATCCCTTTAGTCAAAAAAGATAAATCAAAATTCAAAACTGAAGACTATTAGGTATTTAGGGTTTATTTGGGAAAGTCTACTAGATAAAGGATGAAAGGAGATGTACAGTTGGAAATTGGTACAATTTTTGAAAAAATGGATAAGGACAAAACAACTAATGATGACCTAGAGGAAAAGGTAGAATAGTTTAATACATTAATACAGAGATTGATCAGACCAATTCAACTGGTAATTTCCCCATGAAGTCTTCATGATGAGACATTGGAGAAAGTAAGAGAGGTAGGTCAAATGGGAAATGTAGTGAAATATTGGATTAGAAATATTACTGATCAAGGAACCTTAACAATTATTTTTTTGGAAATAATGGTCTATGAAATATAGTCATAGTGTGAAAAACTAACAAAAAATGAAGGTGAATATACGGAAGAAAAATAGAACTAGGAAGAATTCATTCCCAAGTTATTTGAGTTCTCAAATTTTCCTTTCATTAACTTTATTAAAAAATTAGTCATCAATAAGGAAGAAGTTATCAATCAAATTAAATTCCTCTAGGATAAAAAATTTAGGATCCAATCACTTCAAGACTATCTTTAAAAATTCAATAGTACAAAGTCACTTGGAAGTGATGTGATGATAGATATTGACACATATCAAAAAGTTGAAGTGTCATTTTTTTAATGACAAATATCAAAATGGGAATCTAATTTCAATTGAAACTATGATTGGATAATTCAGAGAGAAAATTCAAGATATTATCAATCCCATATCTACATTTAGTCATGAGAAACTTCACTAGTTATCTAAATACCAAGTGGGTGTTGATAATCTTAACATGAAGATAAACAATCTCCAAAACAAACTTCAAGAGATGAGAGAGTTAGATTTCTCAGTGGACATTGATTGAAGGTACACATATGGACTAGATGAAGATTTGATTAGGGCATTTCTCAAAATATTTGAATATTTTCTAAAAGGTAAAGAATTGTTAATAAATCATCATGAAGATTGAGGAATTATTTTCAATGCTTCAGTATCTTATTCTCATGTTTATTTTACACCTAACTTATATTTTCACACTATATTTCCCCTTGTAAATGTATATTGTCAATCTATAAATTGTATTTGTAATTTTTCAAACTTGATTTTTTAAGTTGTGCAAGTTGATAATATGCTTTTTTAAGTAGTGTATAAATTCCAAATGTTTTTATCAAGTAGTGTTAAATGCTCAACATTTTTGCACCACTTCAAGTTGTAATTTCTTGTTGGTATTTTTTCAACCTTGTGAAAAGGAAAAATAGGTGGTTTTGCACAATAACCACCCATTTTATCCTATAAATACAAGTTAGGATTTCATATTTGGGGTTTTAAATAGAAGGATTTTGGCAAAGATTTGTAAATAAAGATAAAATATTCTACTTCAAGAAGATCTATAATAAGATGTGTTTCTGAACTTTGCACTAGCAACTCCTTAGATTATGTCTTTTTCACTTAATTCAATGTACTTGATCATTATTGTTATAACTACTATTTTTATACTATTAAAACTAGGAAATTAAGTTACAAATTTCATTTATAATTGTGATTTATATTTTAGATATATTAAGGAATATTTATGGGAATAGGAATGATGCCTTTATTGTTTCTACTAAAAAATACATAGAATTACTCATCTTTTCTATCTCATCCTAGTAGTCCTTATGGTTCATGTTTGGTATTCTTAAAAGTATGAGTATGTATTTACTACCCATTAAATGAGAGATATTTCCTCTTCAACATTAGTTTTAAATCTACTCTATTTGTTTAAATTTATTATTTAGCTCAGCAAATATATTTTTTAAAAACATTCCCTTCTTTCCCATATTTCTCCATGTATTCCTCTCTAAAAACTTCTCATACTTTCAAGTTAAAAGTATACAAATTTTATTTTAAAAATATTTTATTTTTTGATAATTTTTTTTATTTTCAATAAAGGTAGATCCTGCTTTTAATAGTAGAGGATTTTATTCCCTATGTTATTCATGTAATTAGATGATATGTCCCTCTGAAAAATTTTCACGCCAATAAAATATTAATTTGTTAAGTCACAATTTGACCATAGATAAATTAGAATAAGATAATGATTGTGTAAAATTTATTTATCTAATTAGGGACATATTGATGTGATTTGCTACTTTCATGTGATGTGTGCATATGAAATAGGGATGTTTAGTGATTTTGGTCTAGTTTTTTTTTTTTTCAAAAATTCATTCAAACTTGCAATTTCAGCATGATAGTGGTAATAATTGGATGTATACTTTTTCCCCCTATTTTAGATGGTGTTTTGATACATTTTGTTGGAGTAAAAAAATTTTAAATAATAAAAAGGTCACTTAGATTGATTATAATTATAATAAATAAATTCATTCTCACTTTTTATTAAGTTCTACATAAAAAATGGGTTTATGAAAATGCACTAAATAGCATTTGGGTGGATCATGATGCCCCCTTAAGAGGAGGATTAAAAAAAATTATTTTTATAGGTTAGTCATTGAATAGAGAAAATAAACTGAAAATTTAACAAAATAGGTTGAAAAACTAGAGTAATTAGAAGAAAATGTAGACACCTAAAACATGCCACAACTAGATTTTTACTTGACTTCAAACTGATTCCTACCAACCATTGTAAATTAATCTTAAGAATCATCTAACATCCAAAATTTTCTTGTGAATCATTCATCAAAGCTCATAATCATGTTGAGACATCCCTAATTAGGTTATCCTATTGTATGCAGTAATAATATCTCACAAATTCATCATTAATCACCTTGTGCCACCACAACTATCAATTTGGCCTATATAACTATTAAGTAGGGCACATGAATTAATATAAACTATTAAAAGAGTTAAAAGGACAATCTAAATCAATTAACAAGCTAAACCATATTAAATGCCTAATTAAATTACCCATTTGAAATTAATGAATATCTAAACAAGGAAATTACAAAATTAAAAATGTCATAGCCTTTCATCATGCCTTTATGAATTTTCAATCTCTTTAAAAAGATCCTAAAATATATATTTTGGATATCCATGCCTATTAATTACAAATCATAATTACTTGAAAACTATTAACTCTACTGGGGCTATATTTGACTTGCCTAGGTTAGGTTTGAACCCATTCCAAGTCTTAACTCATCCTTAACTCACCTTGGGTGAGAGTTCAATCTTTAGACTATAAATACAATGCCATGCCTCTTCATTTTTAAGCTCTCATAAGACAAAGTTATAATGCAAATTTGGAGAGAGATATAATATATTTTGTTACTAGTGTTATAATGCCAAAATCTTGAGCAAAAGTAATCAGAAGCCACATCAAAGCTAATGGTGCTAAGGAGAGAAGGACCCAACAAGATTTATTTTCCAAAGACTTCTTGATGCACAAGCCAATAAATACAAGAAAGCATTTGGAAATCCCAAGGAAGGTAAAGGATTTTATTATCTTTTATGTTTTAGTTGTGCTTTCATCTAGCTTTTGTTACTAAGCTCTCCCTAATTTATAGTCTAGGAGTGCAAGTGTTAGTGTGTTTATTTGAGTTTTTATTACTTAAACTAACACTATAATAACCTCCCTTCTTGGATTCCTATGATCATAAATGGCATGCCCTATGGGATGTATAGCATCCCATACAATCAAGGAGATCAATATATAACTCTTAGTTTTTCTAATTAATGCTTGATAATCTTCAAAATTTGAGTTTTAACTTTGTTTTTCATGTATTCTATTTTTTTGAAACATAGTTTACACAAAGAATGATGTTGATCCTAAAAAAATTGATGTCAATCCTAAAAAAACTAACATTGATCCACATTGGATTGACATTGAACCTAATGTGTAGAATAGAGCATGGCAAAAATATTTTTTACAAGTTTTTAATGAGTTTTATAGTTTTTATTTAGAGTCTAAGGGTTTGAATGTCATTTAACTAATTAGTTGCCTATAGGATCTAGTGTTATTTTTTTATTTTATGCTCATCTTGATAACCATATTTCTATGAAAACCATATTCCATGTTCTTTTAAGTTTTTTAAGAAATTGATGTCGATCTATGTCAAGTAATTTTTATACTTTTGTGACCTACCGACATCGATTTCTATGGACTAATATTGATCCTTGCATGGATTGACATCGATCTATGATATAGAAAAACAAAGAAACCCAAGATCAAATATTGAAACATTATTTTTTCATTCACATTTGGGCTTCTAAGTAGTCAAAAACCCTCTAAAATTTGTAGGACCTAAGATGGAAAAAGATCAAATTTGAATATTGTTAAATCTTGCACTTTTTTTTTGGTGTTTTAAAATCAACCTAGTTCATTTTTTATACCTTAAATGTTTTGAAAGTTTTGAAAGTTTTTCAAAAATTTATAAAGGGACTAAAATTCATAATTCACTTAATTTTGTGATTAAAATTAACTCTCACACTAGATAGATACTCTTAAGAGTTTTGTTTTTATCACTTGCTTGTTAAAGTTATTTATTTTATCAAAATTATTGACATGTGCATGATCTCCCCCATCCCATTTAAAGAACTATAGTGACCAAAATTTCTCATTATTTACCCTTATTTATTTATTACAAAGAATGAAAATAATGTCATTAATTAACTCCTCAAATCTTTATGGTTTGGGTGATCTGAATATGACCCTAAAGTCTTTCCACTTATATTTTGTTTTTATGTATTTTGGCTTGTTAGTGGGAGTTCATCACTTCCTTATGGGTTCTATAGGGAAAAATTGACTTAGGAATTCATCTCCTAAAATAATTTCAACCCCACTCCATTATGGGGTATAAAAATTAAGCTCAACTTATTGGGATTCTTGTTTAAGTAGCTAAATAAGCTCCATTAGTAAGAGACTACCTCAGATCGTAGGGGAAACTTGGATATCATACTACACTAAGCAAGTGATAAATATAGTGCTTGTGAAAATGAAAATGCATTTTCAAAACAAGATAGTTTATGAGGATCCAAATGATGTAAGCATTTTTTGTGTTAGCCATACTTGGAACCATCTAGAAATATGCAATAATTAATAGTTTAGAATAACCTCGCTTGTTATGGACATACTGTTGATGTAGGGCAAGTAGCTAGAAGTTTTATGTCATAGTAAAAATTATTAGGAGAAGAGGGGGAATAAACACCATAATTTTCATGCACTTTTATTTTTGGATTAATACTTAAAATACTCTTACGAGTGAGTATATTGGTGTAATTTGATAGTATTACACAATCTTGTTAGTTTTAGGATCTAGGACATTATACATAGATGTTTTATTTCATGTAATCCTTTATTGCATGGTTTTGAGTGTAATATATCTATTTTTTTTGTTATAACACATCAAAATGAATTTTTTATACATCACTCATTTATTTAAGGAGGCTTATACTAGCCATTTTGATTACATGCCTTTATCTTAGTCTTTTGATAAATCATTTTGTGTGTATCACTTTATATAAAATGGTAATGTTACACTACCCAATTTATTTTGAGTTCTTGTGACTTGGAGTCTTGAAACTAACCATTGATTACATCTTTATAGCATGATAATGTTATTATGCTGATCGAATAATTTCATAGACTTATTTTTTTTGTGCCATATGCCATTATTTAAAACTATGTCATGTGTGCCTTTTGGATATTTGCCTAATTTCATTATGCCATTCAATTTTTCCTAACTTGTTGTTTATTCAAAGAAGTCTAGTTTTCCAAGTTGAGATTTTAATTAACCTTACAAAGTTAAAATACAAATATTGATTGATTTCTACCTATGACTCATGTAATTTGTTCTAGACATAGATCTTTCTCTTTTGGGTTGTGTAACTTAGGTTAATTATTTACCTAATTTAAAAACTATTGTTTGTGTCTTTATTTGGGAAAAACAACCTATATTTTATATGCCTTTTGTTTCATGCCTTATACCAATTGACCAAGTTCATGTTTGATTCTAAATGCCTAGTTTATGCCAAAGTGTTTTAGATTTATTAGATTAAATATCTTACTTTATTTTTAAAAGTATAGCTTTGTGCCTTATTTTTCTAAAATAACTAACATATGCCTATTTTGAGCCTAAATTTTATGCCTCATTTGGCCAATAGATGTATCAAATTTTGTCCATATTTACCATCCTTGGCCACACTTTCCTTTTCATAGGCTACAAAGATATATTGTCTTGATGTTTAAAGGAAATAGAATTAATAACCAATAAAGATCACAAGAACATTCTTGAAGTCTAAATCTATAGTAGGTTCTTGACAAAGTAACTATTTAGAAGAGGTGTGGGTTATAAATTTACATAATTTATTATTATAGTTGTATCATATGCTTATTTTTATGTGCATCACCACATCAATAGGAACAATAGAAACATATAACCTAGCCAGAATCCATACCTTTTCCATTTTTCCATTTACCTTGCCAAAAACCATACCTAGCCAAAAACATTTACCTTGTCTTTTTATCTTTGCCATTCCACTTATTTTTGTGTCATACCCTACCATTTACCTCACCTTATCACTTAGGGAAAACCCTCTTACCATTTAATCCAATTACCATCCTATCATCAATCATCCTAAATAATGCCATCCCATATACCATCCTACCATACCTTTTATTACTGACCAAAGTGTTTTTAACTAGTCCTACATGCCCCTTTTTGATCTTGGCTCCTTTGGTTTTTCCCATACCTTTCTTAAGGGTATTTTGATCCAATTTTAGTAATTTTAGAATTTTGTGTTTTAATGACAATCTATGAAAGTAATGTGACTATGGATCTGGAAAGTTATCTTTCATTTATATTTGACTGGTGCCACTAATTATAACTATCTATAGGAAAATTAGTATCCCACCTTGTGTTACTAATTATAATTTCCAATGGGTAAATTAGTAATAAAACCTATGTCATTATTTCCTAATTATAACTACCTATGGGAAAATTAGGAATAACACCTTTACTATGCATTGCTATATCACTTAGCCATTATTATTCTCATTTGCCTTAGTTTTATAACCTATTTTGACCTAGTCAGTTTGCATCACATTTTGTGTCGGGAGAACTACTATGACTTGGGGTCCTATTGAGACTATGTATGCCATGATTGATTCATGTAGAGATTAACTCAGTCCCCATTTTCCAAATTCTCTCATTATTTTATGAAAAACCTAAGCCAATGCTATCATCATATTTTGAGTGGTATCTTGTCAATATCTAACAAGTTAAGATACCTCAAAATTCCAAAAACATTAAAATATTAAAAAATCTAAAAATATTTTTCCTATCTAAGCCTACAGTCATCCTCAATCCACCCTACTAGGGAAAATCCATCATTAGGATGATTTATGTTTCTTTTACTTTTAGGATGTTTGTGTGTTTGTTTACTTAGTTATTTGTTTGTTTGCTTGCCTATTTTTTTTCTTTCAGTATTGTGCCTCAACTTAATATATATGTGTTTATTAGGTGATTCTTTATGCATTATTATTGAGTCTATAAATATTCATATGTCAACATTATTATCATAGTCTTTATCATTGGTGAATTATTTTCAATTATTTATTGGATTAGGAGTTAGACCTTATTCATATGTTGAATAAGTCATCATGGTGTTCTATCATGATGCATACCATCAGATGTTACAACAAAAATTATCTTGAAAAGTCTTACAAGTAATGGATACACACAGGTTTCTCCTTGGTAACCTTGGAAAATCCTCCCACCCTTAAGCAAAATAAACCTATTAACCATAATAGTTGTATCAATGCTAATAAATATGATTATATCCACATTATTAGGTATAACTAAATCATTCACATTGATCACTCCTTTATTATTCTATTCATCTCTTTCATCACTTTGTGCATCCTAATGTGTCTGGTTATTTTTGGCTTCTTCAATAATTAGACCATCACATCTACATTTTCACCCACTCATTTTTAATCTTTATGATATGTTATATCCTTGAGTTATGCTTGCCAATTTTCCCTACTAGGGAATAATCAAATATCAATTTTAAATTTAGGTCATCTTAATTATTATAACCACCTAAGGGAAAATCATTATTTTGACTTATTTTCCCTAATTGGGACATATGCTTGTACCACTGATTATAACCACCTTAGGGAAAATTAGTGTCTCAACTTTATTTATTAATTATAACCACCTTTGGGCAAATAAGTAATTTTTAAATCAATGCATGTAATAATTTTCTCAATTTGATCAATCTCACCATTGAGTTAATTTCATCCTTCTCACTTCTTTTTGAGGGACTATTCATCAAATGTGTTAGCCACTCCCTCAAGGGGTATCATTAAAGGCTTCCAAAACATTTTTTAGATCTTCTTATTCGATCATTTTTTTTTAACATTCTAGTTCATTATTTAAAAATATGTAATTGTGCATATATCTTACAATATCTTCCAAAAGAGGAGCAAACTATAGACACCTAAAACTAGCCACAATTAGCTTTCGACTGGACTTCAGACTGAACCATAGTAACCATTGAAAATTAAGCCTAGGAATCACCAAATCTCCCAAATTTTCTTGTGCATCATTAATCAAGGCTCATAAGCATATTGAGACATCCCTAATTGGGGTATCCTATCATATGCAATAATAACATCTCATGAATTCATCCTTGATCACCTTGTGGGATCACAACTATCAATTTGGCCTATAGACCTATTAAGTGGGGCACATGAACAAATATAAAATCTTGAAATATATAAAAGGATAATCTAAATAAATTAACAAGATAAACCATATTAAATGCCTAGTTGAATTATCCATTTGAAATTAATGAATATCTAAAAAAAGAAATTCAAGAATTCAAAATATCCTATCCTTTCATCATTTCCTCTATGAGTTGTCAAGCTCTTTGAAAATATCCTAAAATAATTATTTTGGATATCCATGACTATTAATTTCAAATCATAATTTCTTGACAACTATTAACTCTATTGGGGTTATATTTGACTCACTTAGGTTAGGTTTGAACCCTTTTCCAGCCTTAACTCAACCCTAACTCACCTTGGTTGAGAGTTAAATCCTTGGGATATAAATAAAATTCCATGCCTCTTCATTTTTAAGCTCTCATAATCCAAAGTTATAATGAAAATTTGGAGATATACATAAGCTATTTTGTTGCAAGTAGTATTATAATTCCAAAATCTTGAGCCAAAGAAATAACAAGCCACATAAAATCCAATGGTGCCAAAGAGAGAAGGAGCCAACAATCTTCATTTTATAAATATTTATTTATGCACAAGATGAGTAATCCACTCAACAAAGCATTTGGATCTCCCAATGAAGTTAAAGGATATTATTTTCTTTTATGTTTTAATTGTGCTTTCATCTAGCTTTTGTTACTAAGCTCTCCATAAGTTTTAAGATAGGAGTGTAAGTGTTACTATGTTTATTTGATTTTTATTTCTTAAACTAACACTATATTAACCTCCCTTCTTAGATTCTTATGATCATAAAAAATGACTTGAAAATTGGATATATGAGGCTAAAATTAGCCTCTTATGAAGAAATGGGGTAACAATAGTTCTAGGGGAAATTATTTTTTTTACTATAATTCACCCCTAGGGGGTGAAAACTAGTCATTTTCACCCCCCCCCCATAATTAAAAACTTGGGCCCTAACCCCTATGGTGAGAAATAAAAGAATAATGGATAATATCCCATACTATCAACACCTTAAAGAGTGAGTTTGAGAATACCAGTGACCATCAGGGAGTGAATCATCTATAGGTACCATTTTTTATTTAATTTTGGTTTTAATCACATTAATTAGGCCTTATAAGTAGGTGTAAAAGTGACCTCATCAATCTAAAAGAGATCAAAATGGTGAGATTGATAATGCAAATGGTAGGAATGTCATGAAAGTGGTGATCTCATGAAGAAATCAATGAGATCACCAAAATAGATGGAATTCACCAAAACATCAAAATCAATTTTCTCATTGAAAATCTGTAAAATGACAAAAACATGGGTCAAACAGTGGTATTACCAGTCAAATAATAGTCTCACTAGTCAAAATGTGAATTTGTCAGTCAAATGGCAAAATTACCAAATAAATAATTATGGCACGAAAATGGTGATGTTACTATAAACAATGAGTCATCTTATTAAATGGAAGGATAAAACTATGCACCAATGAAACAATGGTATCAATGATAAAAATAATGAAGTAAACCTACATAATGGTGAAGATTCTCTACAAAATGATGAAATCATCAAGGAAAATAATGAGGTTTCTAAAAATTGCAAATAATCCATGAAAAGTGAAAATTAGAATAGAATAAGATTATTCTAAGGCCAAAACTAGAATAAAATGGTAGATTAATCAAATGGAAGAAGAAAACTAGACAAGTGACTAACTTGGTTCTATTTGGCTTGTGTTATGTGGGAGCATGCAAGATTTTTTATGGCATAGGAGAGATAATAATGGATCTTAAACCGACCCAAGATTATGATAGATGAGGTCATGAGGTTGTTGGAGGTGATAAATTTTTGATATATATCTTATATTCTATTGATTCAAGTGGATCACATCCACTTTTTAGCATTAGCATAACATTGGCATTTAAAGACATCCACCTTCCATATGTTGAATGAAGAGGTGATTGTGACTTTCTAGGAGGTTCATCAGATTTTATGGGTGCTACTTCAAGGTTGATACATCTATTAGATGTCAAAAATCTATATTATTGATTTGAAGGATCCAATTAGAGTCATAAATCTAGTTATTACTGAGGGGTGTATATATATATATATATATATATATATATATATATATATATATATATATATGAATTAGAGGACCTATATTGGCCTCTAGTGGTTGTTTCAAGAGTACCACAACCTCCACTACATGGCACAATGCCCCAAAGGTAATGATTTTGATGACTCTTTTTAGTGGCATCTTACTACTTGATAAATCCATCTGATATTTTTAGATTGGGTTGATAGGCATAGTGTAGGACATGATGTATCATACTACATGATTTACAAAGGGCCCAATCATATTATCATAGTTATATAAATATCTACGCAAGATTTCATACTAGAGAGGGTGTAGTATTGGGCATGACACTCTCCTCCAAGTTTGGGATTGGAATAATATTTCTATAGAGTCACCTATTATACATTTATTTTAATGGATAGTTTGGGATTTAGTGGCCTATGGTTGGGTTCAGATAAGTATGGGGTATGATTCCATTTTGAGGATTTATAATTCAATAGAAACATCATCAATGAGATGGTGGATAGAGATTTTACCTATCATCTATACCTAGGGATGTAGTTTAGGTAGATAGATAATGGATTCATTTTTATTACATGTTTATGCCTTGTTATATTATAGGCCACCATAAATTTATCTTGGAGAGATATAAGTTGAATTTCATGCAAAACTATTTTGGCTTCTAGCAGGATATGCTAGATGGACCCCATTTTTGTGCACATGTTACACATGAGATTAAGGATTGGTGGATACTAGTACCTAGAGCCTAGGCCATCACATATTTTGACATGGTATAACCTATAATATGGGATTATACATGTGGTTTTATGTATGTCAATGTTATAAACACCTATACAACATGGTGGATAGGTTTTTGACACATTCACCTGACTAGAACATTACCCCAATAGCTACGGTAACATCAAAGAAGGTTAAAATATAGGAGGGAAAAATGGGAGACCCCAATATAGGCATAGGTTATTTCATAATAGGTGTTTTAACAAGCCATTCCATTAAAGATATCTTAGGCTCAAGAAGTGTAGTAGTTGATACAACTAGCCATATAGGTCAGTATGTAGCTTGTTAGATAATAAGATTTACCATAGTTAGGTGACCATGATGGAGATTAAGATAGAGATGGGGGATAAGGACCCTTAAGATACATAAATATGGCCAAAGTATCAGGGAAGACTCATTCCATGGTTTAGAGACAAGAAAATTCAAACCCTCTAGTTTAATGATGGATGTAAACACATGTATAGGGGAGGTTGGGACCTTTGGCATAGGTACATGTATAAGTACAAGTGATTTTGGGCCCTCTTGCATAAGGAGGTTCATAGAGGACCAAGATCTCATTTATAGGATACAAGGTGATATATTGACACATTTATCATAGATTATAGGCCTATAATAGGATATGGCAAGGTTATATGCATAGTTATCATAACCTAGGATTAAACCACTAGATTATAAGGACTTATCATAGTTCGAGATTATGGGATTCATATTTTAGAGGTTAGTTGGATCCATTGATAAGGGTACAAGATCAATTGGTTTCTCAAGATAAAAATCTAGCCATAGTCATAGGTAAGTGAGATATAGCTTGGTCAAATTGAGATAGGACTATTGATTAGGTATAGAGGCTTCATAATCATATAGATAAGGATAGATAGGTGGTATTAGATCAAGGTATGTCTAGAAAACTAGTTGATGTGATCATGTCCAAGGATGATGACTTACATGTGAAGGATGGTGTCTTACATGATAATAATAATATTGCTTAACATTCCCAATTATATAAGACCATAATCCCAATAGAGGGTAGATCACCTATATTTCTAGAGTATTCTAGGATGTAAAAGACCATTAGGACTACCAAGTCTAGACATATGATAAGGTCAAAGTGATAATGGTGCAACCAACTCCATAGTGGGTAGTGATAGGTCAACCACTATTATGACCACCACCATCACCAACTTTTAACATAGGATAGAGCTTTGATCAAAGTCCCCCTATGGATGGACAAGACTAGATTTGACATGTAACTCTAATATTTTGACATTGTAGTATGATATGTATATGTATTATATCGATGTATAAAACATGATTTTTGATATATATATATATATATATATATATATATATATATATATATATATATATATGTATATGACATTAATTTTTGGCTCATGGATATTTGTACAAAAAATCTTAATATTCTTTGTATGATGTTCTTTTATTTTTGTATTACTACAATGTTAGATGTAAAAATTGGATCAGAATATGGATATGGATGTTTATTTTTTTACCATGATCCTTTTACCTTCCATGTTTATCATCTATAGTTTTTTTTTATGATATTATAGTGTATGCTAATGTTAGGAGATGCATGCCCTTAATTAGCATATGGATGTTGATTTATTCATGTCATTGATTGGAGTATGACTAGATACTAAAGATTATTTTAGGATATGCATGTCCCAAATTAATATATAAATGGTCATATATGTTGTGTAAATGAATGGATAGCATGACCTAATGCATAAACCAAGAGATTCACAACCTCTAATAGTAAAAATATTCATGTTTATTTCCAATGTTTGGATCGTGATTGGATTATGATATCCTAGTTAGGTAGCATATGTAGGATGGTGCTTTAAAAGATGTTTTTTTGGCACCGTATTGTTTTAATATTAGGGCACTTGATTTTTAATTTGGAAAAGGAAATTATGAATCATAAGTATGAATAACCTATAATCACATTGTATTTTAATTGTGAATTGACCATTTTGAATTTGAATGTCTACAACTCAAAATAATGATATAAATTACAAAAACCTGAATTAAAAACATTCACATTTGAACAAAAAATAGAAATAACAAACCAAATTTAAATATAAAACATAACCAAATGAAGAAAAATATATGAATTATAATTACTTAAGTGTAAATAATAATATATCAAAACACAAACAAATAATAAAATACAAGGACAAATTGTAAACTTAGAATCGAGATACAAATAATCAAGACTCAAGTAGGAACAAGATGTATAAGACATAAACAAGTAAAAAAATAATCTAAATAAAAAAGTAAATAACTTAATCCTAAGTTAAGACAAGACTCAATTGGTTTTCAAAATTTATTCAAACATGATACATGAAATAAACAAATAAATAAACCAATAAATAAAAGACACATATCACAATAAAACTAGGATAAAAAACTTAATGTAATCAATCAATAATTATGCATGTGTAATGAATAAAGCATTACACTTAGATCATGAACATGATATTGAAGTAAGAGGAATGGAATAATAAGGAAGGTGTGGTAGGGTTGACTCCAAATTCCCTAAGTGGGTGCTAACTAAACTAGAAGAAGAACAAAGAATTAAGCAAGAAAAAGAAAATAAAAAGAGATAGAGAGAGAAGAGAAAAAAGAAGAAAGAATGCAAAAATTGGAAGCAGTAACTACTCTAGAAGAAGTGAAAAGAATTAAAAAGGAATTTAGGAAATAAGATAAAGAAAATATAAATAAAAAAATAAAGTATTTTAAGGACAAACAAATAAAATGGGAAGAAAAAAGATGAACTATTTGGACTTACTGCAGAAAGTGTTATACCTTTTACTTTAAGGAATTTTTACTAGAAGAAAATAGAACTATTTGTACAACATGTGGAGAAACTATGAAAATGACTAGTTTAGAACAAGAAAGTGGAGAAGAAATCTTACCCTTTCCACTCAATTTAATGGAATAATAAGATAAATATATCAAAGACCAAAATCTCCGTAGGGCTCTTTTGCCAAAAGGGATTTTTTGATTATCAAAAAAGTTGTTCTTTTCTTTTTTTACTTTTTTCTCCCTTTTTTCATTCATGTTTTAATATATATTTATATCTATATCCTTAGATATATATTTGTCTTAATCTTAGTTTTATATCCTTAAAATGATACATCTTTCAAATAAACTTGACAATAAGCAAGGTGGTTACATCGATACACAAGTGCACTCTTAAACCTTGCTCTTTAAATTTTAATCATTTCAAATTATTTAAATTTAAGATTATATGCATTGATTATGTATTGTAATATGATATTGATTATAAGTTAGTCTCCATAAAATCACTCAAATTGGACTCAAATAAGGGCAAGATGTGTTATACACACCTAGGTATGCATTTATTCTCCATTAAGCCAATAATTTCATTACTAGATTAAAGGGGAGAAATGTAGATGATATTAATAGATTATATATAACCTTAGTATTGTACACTTAGAAAACTTAGACATTTTATGTTCCTCTTAGGTTTTTACCTTTTCCACTTTTAGAAGTCTCACATTTGCTCTATCTTGTGCCCCTTGGCCTATCTTTTGCTCTAAGACCAGTCTTACATTGATGACCCAAAACTAGTATCTTTCCCAAAATACTTAAAACCTACTCATATTCTACCTATAAAAGTTTTGAATCTTATTTATCCCTAGTTTAGATTGTGTAATTCTACTTGGGTAGATAGGGTCAAAAATATAGAAATGATAGAGCATAAGGGTGAATATCATATTTATAAAAAGGCAATTTAATGTTAAACTCAGATGTACCATATACTACATTTATTAAACTGAGATAAGTTATAAGTGGAAAATACAAATATACTATATATAGTATTGACATAAAATAAGGTACTTAATTGGTTTTGATGCTAATGTAAATCTAGATCTAGTACAAGTTAAAAGAAAGTGGGAATATAATTATAAAACAATTCTCAAATTCTATATCTACTGTCTCTATCTTTCCTAATAGTTACATCAACCATGGATAGTTGTGTTGACATTATTTTCTTAGTACAATGCTAGTTTATTGTATAAATATCTACTAAAATAAGATGCAACCATTTGGATGCTTTTAGGTTTTGCTTCACTTTCACTATGGAACATTTAGATATGGGTCATGAACTATCAATCCTATTGAAATGGAAAAACCCTAGCTTTAAATATTCAATGTAACCTTAGGGAAAAATTGGTTAGTGGGCACATGGTGTCCAACTAACCTAAAATGACCCCTCTATCAAAAGATGTTTCCTACATATCCAATACTCTAGAAGAGGGACTTAGACTTGTGTATTTCTTCCCTATGTGTTGTCTTGTAAATTATGAAATATGGCTAAATCAAGTACAATAGTGACCTAACTTATAACTTGGAAAATAATGCCTTCTGTAAACTCCTTTAATACTTTAGACATGTATATGGGTTATTACTTTGACTTATATAAGAATAGGGTGGAAATGGAAAACTTTTGGTAACTTGAGTGATTCTTGAATGCTCTTTTAGTCTGATTTCTAAGTGTTCATAGGTGAGGAATGAATGAGGTTTGATATTATATATATACCAATCTTATTAGCAGATAGCTTGAAATAAATCACTTAGTCCAACCATTATAATACATTTTATTTGACAATTAGCTAACTTTAGGACATTGGACACTTTCATTATGGTAGGTTTTTTATTATTTTCTAGAAAATAGTGTTTAGTTCCTAAACAATAAAGGGTCTAGAGTAAGGGGAAAAATCTAGTATAGGGTAGGTAAGATATAGATTTTGATTAAATTAATTGCATAGGGAAGAAAATTAACTTATCTAGAAAAGTAGATTGAGATGACTATCTCAAAGCCTAAAAATTGTTGCATAAGATTAAGAAGATGTCAAGAATATGGATCTACCTTTCATTTGGTTAAAATATAGGATCATCAAAAATAAGACACCTCAGGGTCTGGTGCTATAGTATAGATCCTACCGCTATTGTCCAAACAAGTTAAAAAGATATTTGTTTTTTGTTTTTGTTTTTTATCACTATGTGAGCCTACTTGTGAATTTTTAGGTCTTGAATGTTGATAAATCTCCTTGTAGAGTTGTTTTAATATTCAAAACCCTGGGTTCATCTACATAAATGAAACAACAAAATACATCAAAAGAAAAAGGGGGAAAAACTAGGTTAGGGGAAGTATGATCACATAATCTAGAACCCCTACTATCCTAATCACTACCTATATTGACCCTCAAGCTAGGGTCTCAGATCACATGTAATTCTCCCTTAGGTAACATGCATGGTAGATGCAAGAATGAACTTTCACCTAGGCCCTTCCTTGATCAAGCATGTAAATCTATGTGTGATGTAGAATGTTGATCTATATTATTGACTAATTTTTAATTATGTATTATGCCAAAGTAGTAAGTGCTAGATATAAAATGCCTTGTGAAGTCCTTTATATAGAAGACTCTATGTTTTGAATTTGGGAACTTTATTCACATTTGGCTGACATTAGATGATAAAAAAACTTAAGGATGAAGCTAAGAAAGGATTAGGACTCATCAAGTGAGATAAACTAACCATTGAGGCTCAAAATTTAGTTAGACAAGAGTGTTGGAAATGGGAAACCCTAGGGTCTAGAGCTATAGTCCAACCCTAATGCTCGTATCTTATAGGTTTGAGACCTAGGGAGATGGAACTATCATGGGAAATAGAGTCTAGTTGAGCTAGAATGACTGTCTAGAAGGCTACAAATGACTAAAAATAAGCAAAAAGATGACTCAAGCATGAATTAAGACCATGATAAGTAAAATACAAAACATGGCTAAATGTGAACAAGGCTCATATTCTCTAATTGGAGTATCTTATGAAAGGACTATGAAAATACATGATATGTGTGGTTTCTTGACTAATTTAGGGTGTATACATTTTCTCCCCTTTTATCCTAGTGATGAAATGAAATGAAATACTAGATTAAAATAAAGAAAATAAAATGTGTACCTAAACTTACCTACATGGAGATAAATGTGTTGTAAAGGGTCTAACTCACTTCCTAACAAGGGAAGTGGATGGAGAGTTGAATAGTGCCTAGAGAAATAAGGAATTCCTAAAATGGATGCCCCTTGTATTGAATCTAGAAGTGGAATTTATGTAACATGGATAAGGAGGGTAATGCTTTCCCCTTGTTCTAAATCTAATTAAAGATAAGGAATGCTTAGAGGCCCAAAATAATGTATGTCTTTTGTCCCACATAAACTCATGTAATCTAGAATGTGTGTATATAATTTTTATACTGTGAAGAGAAAAATCTATTATGATCCCACTTTGAATATCTAAACTAGAACTGATAAATGTTTAGAGGCCCAAAACTAGTGTATATCCTCTATCCCACACAAACTCATGTAGTCTAGGTCTGGGTAATATAATAGACCAACTAATGTAAATGCCCATGTAGTCCAATCTAGTGACAACCTAGGTAATGCTAGGTGTAATCTAAAAATATTTTCAATGTGTAAGAAGATAATGGCATGTCTTGCCATTCCATCTGTATAATCCTAGATGATGAAGAATATGAACATCTATGTCATTACCCAAATATGGTATGTGAGTGATGCATATGTATAATTTGGTATTCTATATAACCACGTGTTATATGACCTATCATGCCATGCTCCATGTGAAAAACTAGAGATCAAAACACTATGTTCTATGCTATGACTATAATATATTATTTGGTCCTATAACTATGTCATGTTGTATGAATCTATATGTGTGACACATGTCATAATGTGGATGCCCCCCAAATTTGGTATCTAAGTCTAAATCTATATTAAATTAACTATTAATCTATATAATTTAAACCATTGTATCTAAATATTCTATATACTTGTAAGCTGAAATCATTGTGGATCCATATGATTTGAACCACTGTATCTAAATAGTCTGTGTATCTATAAATTAAAGCTATATCCCCTTAAATTTCTTGAGTAATGCTAAGTGACCCATGTAATTTTAATCACTATATATGTTGAATAATTTGAGATGAATCTGGTAATCTAAATATTGGAGGTATAAGAAGTATGGTGTATCCACTTATGAGAGTGGATGGGTATGTTGGGTAAGTGTAGGAATAGGAATAGTAGAAATGATGCCCCCTTTTGGGGAAAGGGATGAAATTTGTGATAGAAGAGGTTGAGCCAAAAGTGATGACTAGTGGTGTAATGATAAAAAAAAATTTAGTATAGTTTGATTTGATTAAGAAGTTATTTTATTGATTATACTGAGTTGTTAAAATTGGAACAAGTTTTGATTGGTGATGATCAAGGTGTATATGTCTAGGTGTAAGAGAAATATAGATATGTTCATAATTTAGTAGGAAAATTAAGTAGTAGGAAATTGAATCACATATGATGTTTAAGGTATCATTATCATGATTCTATGGAATAAAATGGTTTGAAAAATAGAGTTACGGAGTTCAAGTTATAGGCAAAATGGTATTTTGCTTTGATTAAGAAAACTGGGTAATATAGGAAATTAGATTGATTCTCAATTCATTTGTGTATTGATTAAGTTAATATTTGGAGCTCTAGAGTATGATATATGCCAAGGATATAAGCACATACTATGACCCAATTTGAGTAGTTAGTAGGCAAAGCTCAGGCTAGTGGTGATGTTACCCTGATAAGTAACTAAAATGTTTGATTTTTATCTATTCTAAGGCCTATTTTTGATATTTTGAGCTATTTAAAATGTCCTAGGAAAATTTTAACTACTTATAGTGTCCCTATCCTACATTTAACATTGTTTTCTAGGTTCTAGTACTCCTATCTAAGTTGCATCACTCTTGTATAGCATTGATGTCATGTACCTAGTGTTGTTGTCCTATAAGCATGAGTTTTTGAGATACTACTTTGTTAGTTGTTATTGTTTTTTCTTGGATAGTGATTTGGCATTGTGGATTGATATATGTGTTATTTTTGGTACTTTTAGGGTGAGGTACAATGAGAGATTTATATAAAGGCTAGCTGATGGAGACATGGAGGTTGTTACCATTGTATATTGATGAGATAGTTGTCATAGATAGGGCAAGGTTGGGTCATGTGTGTGACCTAGGCATAGTGCAGTGGGATAGATATCTGATTATCACCTTATGTGAGATGTGGAATGTAGATACATGTACTTTTTGGCTTCTTATAGGGGATATTATTATGATACTAGAGGATGTGTATCACATTTTGCATTTATTAAGTAGTGGATGGTGTGTGACATTGCAGGATGACATGGGTGTTGATGTTATTATTCATGCATCCTTGTATTTTTTTTAGTGTGCCCATAGGTATACATTAGAGAGGTAGTGATAGTGATGTGTTCCTATTAATTATAGTATAGACTAGTGTTTCACACTTGTGGAAGTGGTTGGCTATGTTGTTGGCCTTGTTTGTTACTGTGGATGGGAATGGAGTGTCGATTGCATATAGGATGCATAAGATTGTGCATAGTCTGGAGGTGTATGGAGCTATGTTCTTATAGGGTAATACTATGCTTTACCACCCATACAATGATCTTTAAAGGTTTACCTAGGATTCATTTAGTGGGATATTGAGTGCAACAACA